>CAUYON010024222.1:0-37702 GCA_963573935.1 Arctocebus calabarensis | reverse complement strand
TTCTGTCCTTAACTCTCCTTCTGGACGGGAGCCTGTGCGGAAAGCTGGCTACAGACCATCATCTTGGCTCCTACAATTTATTGAAGATTTTTATCTTAAAAGGGTGTTGGATTTTGTCAAATGATTTTACTCTGTCTCTTGTGATGATTATATGGTCTTTCATTTTGCTTCTTTTTGTGCAGTTGTTATTTTATCTCTCTTGAGTCATACTTAATGTAGGGAGGTAGGCATAGGAGTTACACATGAATGGAATGTACTAATGGAGACTAGTCTATTGCTGCCTGCTTGCCTGGTCAATAATTCTGGACTTTGGAAATAGATCTGGTAATGATAAACCTGTCATGTGGCATTGGCCAGAGAAGTCAGCTTAGATGAGAAATTGATGTATAAGAGAAATGTTAACATTTCAAAGGAATTTAACCTATTACTATGTGTATATTCTATCAGTAGACATTGTTGAGCCCTCTTGTTTAGTATACTATTTTAATGTTTTCTATTTTTGACAAAGGAAATAGTACATACATATTTCAAAATGAATTATGTCTCAATTATAGCTGTATCTATTAACAGAATCAGTTACTTTTCCTTCAAAAGGAAGCAGTTATTTCAAATGTTTATTGGGTAACAAGATAAAAAATTGTTTACAAAATTTTAAACAGCAGAGTGTTTGGAATTATTATTAGTATTTGCTGTTGTAGAGATAAAAACTTAAGGCCTCGTGATTTGAGTTTTTGTTTTGAGTTATTTATGACATTTGCGTTCCTACCATTTTTTTTAACCCTATACTCTAGGCATAGTTGAATATGTAAAGACATAAATCTTTTCTGTGGGCTTTGTCTATGCAAAAACTTATGGTGCATTAAGCATCACTAGGTGCAGAGCAAATTTGAATGTAATGTGCTATATACCTCCTGTACTTCATTTGGTCAGTAATTATGTTCCTTCACTAAATTCATGCTCAATTTAGAAAGTATATTCTAGGAACACTTATCAAAAGATATGGATAATCCTTGGGAATAATTTATTCATTTATTTTCTTTATGAATATTTTAAATTTAATCTCATCCCCCCCTTTCTCTTTGTGTCTCACTCTCATAGTCATAATTACACAGAGCAAGAGTTTAGTCTTCTGAGTATATAAATGATCCAAATATTTAAGCTTTTATGTTTTTAACTTTAAGAGATTGACTTACGACACCATGATTTCTTTCATTTTTTTTTTCTTTGTTCTCTCTCTCTCTCTCTCTCTCTCTCCTTTCTTTCATTAAATCATAGCTGTGTACATTAGTGCAATCATGGGGTACTATGTGCTGGCTTCCTATACAGTCTGAAATATTTTCATCCTACTGATCAGCATAACCTTCCTGGGATTTTCTTGGTTATTGTATGAAAACATTTATATTCTGCATTAAGTAACTTTCACCTGTACTCTTCTAAGATGCACTGTAAGTGTGATCCCACCATTTACCCCATCTCCACCCATATTCACCCCTTCCCTCCCTCCCTTGCCCTTTTCCCCATATTCTTCTGCTATAATTGGGTTATAGCCTTCATATGAAAGCTATAAATTAGCTTCATAGTAGGGCTGAGTACATTGGATACTTTTTCTTCCATTCTTGAAAGACTTTGCTAAGAAGAATATGTTCCAGCTCCATCCATATAAACATGAAAGAGGTAAAGTCTCCATCTTCCTTTAAGGCTGCATAATATTCCATGGTATACACGTACCACAATTTATTAATCTATTCGTGGGCTGATGGCCACTTGGGGTTCTTCCATGACTTAGCAATTATGAATTGGGGTGCAATGAACATTCTGGTGCAGATGTCTTTGTTATAATGTAATTTAGTCTTCTGGGTATATACCTAGTAAAGGAATTATAGGATCGAATGGCAGGTCTATTTTTTTTTTTTTTTGTAGAGACAGAGTCTCATTTTATCGCCCTGGGTAGAGTGCCGTGGCGTCACACTGCTCACAGCAACCTCCAGCTCTTGGGCTTAAGCGATTCTCTTACCTCAGCCTCCCGAGTGGCTGGGACTACAGGCGCCCGCCACAGCGCCTGGCTATTTTTTTGTTTTTTGCAGTTCGGCTGAGGCCGGGCTTGAACCCGCCACCTTCGGTATATGGGGCCGGCGCCCTACTCGCTGAGCCACAGGAGCCGCCCACCTCTAGTCATTTTTAATCTTCCTAATTCACATCAGGAAGTATCTTCTTTCTAAAAGCAATTTTCAATTTTGTCTCTCTTTTTCTCAATATGCTTCAGTCTCACATACAAAAGGATATGAAAAATAAAACCAAAAATCCCGAAAACACACCAAGTAACACTCCTTCTACTTCTCTGTCCTTATATTGTATTTCATCAAAAGTTTACACCAGATCTGCAAAACCCAACTGGGGTTCCAGCCTCATTTTCCCACTGTTTTTTCAGGACCTTGACCCTCACTCAGATTAACTGCCTTTACTTTCAAAGTTCCTATGCAAGGCCCATTGATTTTGATCTTAACCCTTTCCCTAATCCAGAGCACCCCAATCAGAGTGCTGCAGACCTCAGGACAGCTGTCTCTTCTGTCTGTCTCTGGTCTCTTCCACTTGTCCCAGTGGTCCATGAGTCTTGTCATTTCGTAGCTGATCTGTGACTCAAAACGACATGCAGTATTATTCTAAGTAGCCCAACAAACAGGTCCATTCCTTAGTTCAGTGCTTTTGAAAATTAATTCTGACAGTCTTTCTGTTAATATAATTTTATCCAGAAAACAAATATGTGTGCGCAACAGAAAAAAGAATTCTAATTAAAACTAGGGAAACTTGTATGCCCTCACTCCTGACCTGCCTGGGGAACTCCAGGTATCTCCCAGCTATCAGCAGCACTGTTGAAAACTGTGTTAAATATTTAGCAGCTACCAGCTTCTTTTTTTTTCCATATAGTTTTTCCCCCCTGATGGTGTCTGGTCAGTTCCTCGGCCTTTTCCTAAAAATGAAATCAAATAAAAATGTATATTTTATCCAGTATGCTTCTTCCTTCCTGGCAACTAAACATGAAAAGGCATATTTAGCAAATTTTTTTTGAAATATTAGCAATGAAAATATAATGATTTTTATTTAAAGTGATAATAAAGCATGGAATAAAATCAATACAAGATGGCCAAGCCCTCTCAGACCTCACAATTGCCAATGAAACAGTTATCAGTCAAAATTGCAGCTCAGTTATCAAAACACCTGTGCAGACCCAGCCTCAGGGCCTGTGAAAGCAGCTGTAAGAGCCACTCTAGTCTCAGGCCAATCAACATTGTGCTTCGTCCTAAACCCAAATCCTCTGCTTTCTATTACCTCTCTCCTACCTTCAGAATAATTACCTCCATTCCCTTATCTTCAAATTCTTTCTCTTCTTACTCCGATCTTATTTTTATTTCTACAAATTATGCAAGAAAACAGAAACTTTTTCATATGCCCTCTTTGCTGTGAATTCGAAATTCCTACCTTAGTTGATCTCTTTCTGCCCTTTCTGCCCTGTTGAAACTACCTTTTTGTCTGTTGTAGCAGTGGCCCCTGGGGTTACTTAGCTTCCTCTATTTCAGTCTTTTGTCTTCCTTTAAGGAAGGAAGTCTTTCTCCCATGTCCCAAATGCTGTGCTCAACAGAATTGGGTTCTCAGTCCTCCCATTTTTAAACTAGGCTACATGTTTCTCCCAGTTGATTTGATTTCAAATTTGATATTGATTTCATCCATTATAAATATAGGTTGATAATTCTCAAATTTCAATTCCTAGCTCCCACCTGAGCTGTATATCTATACATCTAACCCCTAACTTGCCATCATCACGGGCTGTCTCAACAGATACTTCCAACTCAAAACAAAATTGAGATCAACAGCTTTCCCTTCTCCAGACTGCCTTCCTTCAGGCTTCCCTAATTAAGGGAATGAGAGCATCATCCACTTACATACTTATGCCTGAAAACTGGTCTAACATCTGCCCACAGATTGGTAGCTATCACCAATCTCCAGGACAGACACTGTACCATTTTCATCTCTGAATCCCCATGTTTGGAACAAAGTGTGCCACTCATAAGTGCTCAATCCACAACAGGGCTTTTCTGAAAGCGGAAGTAGTAACACATAGATTTCTTGCTTAATAGTCTTCTATGGCTTTCTGCTCCAGTCTGGACAAAATCCCAAGTTCTTGCCGAGACTAGGCCTTAGAGCCCCTATCTTACTTCTCCTTCCTCTTGCTTTATACACCTTCAAAAGCACCCTGAGTTCCCATAGAATCCAGCTACTTGTCATTCTCAAAGCACAATGAGCTCTCAGGGTTTTAGATGTTCTCAAATGTGTTCTCGGCTCTCATGTCTTCACCAAAGTCTAGTTATTCTCCAAGATTTAGCTCATCTACTACAATAAACCCTCTGTAGTTTCTGTAAGATTCTGTGCAAACCTCTGTGAACTCATCACCATTTCTCATTGGTGAATCTGCTCATTTCTCCAACACCTCCACTAGTCCATGACTATAAGAATCAGATCTGTCTTTCATCTCTGCACCACTCTAGCTAGCATGGCACCTGATGATTAATGATAGCTTGTTGAAGGGATGAATAAGTTTTGAGAGCTTTATAAAAGATGCTTTCTTAAATTCCCCTTTGACAAATAATGGTAAAATGTCAGTACCACTAGGGGGCACAGAATTATAACAGAATTTTCCAGTACGATAGCTCAAAGGAGATGTTTTCCTTTTGTATCAACCTTTTCATAGAGTTTTTAAATATATGGATCTTAAAAAGATCAAATAACTCCATTCAAATTACTTTCAGAAAGAAGTGTTTAAATGATTGGCTAAAAGAGAGAGACTAGTCCAGAAATGCTAACATATCAGAAAAATTAAAATCAAGTATAGTCAAATACAATAAATGGGGGTTTTACAAATAGAACTGAAGATGGCATTAGGAAAGAAGATCAAAATGTAAATATGATTTCAATAAATTTATACCGTGAGACTTAGGATTCTTTTAAAAAATTCACTACAGAAAATATCTGTGCACGAAAACACTTCCACAAAAAAAAGAAAATGCATATTAAAGCTATTTCTGCATTTAGAATAAAATCCCAAATGCTTCTCTAAAATAACCAATAGAAACTTCTCAATATGTCTCTTTCATAAAGAGAAACTATCAAGATTTTTAATACACAGTAATAGGCTAAGGTTCTTATTTCAAAAGTTGATATATAGGTAGTTAAACATCTCATTTTTGTGCTTGATTGCTTTGCAAGCTAAGTTTGATAGTCCTGCCTCAACCACTTATTAATTTCAAAAAGTTGTTAACTCTTCTGCACCTCAGTTTTTTCCAGTAAAAATTGGATAAGATTGTAATGTATAGTTAGGAAACCACTGTCACAAATCAAGTGAAAAAATTCTTACAAACCACAGTGCCTAGCACACAGTAAACACTCGCTAAATGATTGCTTTAAGTTTGGTTCAAAAATTATGATCAGCACGATATTTTAGTAATTTCTAAACAAATTAATTTTATCAATTGCTGCTGGAGATATTTTGGAACCCTTCCCTACTATTTCTCTGCTCCTCCACCCAACCTCTCCTTACAGTGATATGCAGTCACACCCAAACCCTTTCTACATCCCTGGGACAGAAGCTGTTGTGAGGAGCAACATCTCATTTGCTGGGAAAGACCAGGCCTAGGATTTCTACTGTGTTAGAACCTTCATGCAGTCTGCCTGGGCTCAGATAATCTCTGATATTGTCCTGGATTTTCTGATTAATTTCTGCTTATTGGAGAAACGTCTTAAAAACCTTGTATCATATTTCCTAGAGATAAGAATCCTTGATTGATAAGAAATGGTACCATGGCATACACTATGCTAATATATAATAGGAGGAGGTAAATATGTTTACTGAACTATTTGGTTATGATATCTATGAAATGCCTAGTAGCTATGCTTTCTGAAGTGTTATGGTCAAATAATATCGAAGGAGAAAGGTGATGGAGTAACTTAAAGGGCATTCTATTCAGGAGTCAAGAGACTTCATTTCCACCTCCAGGCCTAGAAGGCAAATTGCCGAGCCTTGTGCAAGCCATTGAACAGCAGCCAACCACGGAGGGATTTCTACTTCCCCATCAGCAAGTTTCTTATTTGCTCTAGGGTTTAAGGATTCTATTTATTATTCCAGCTGTGATTAGTCCAGAAACCTCACCCTTGATTAAAGTGCATCCCATATCACTGAAGAGTGGCGTTTATGTCATTCAGTAGTTCAGAACTGTGAACATGATTTCATGGGAGGGTCTGTTGTGGGGGGAGGTTGGGACAAATGGAAAAATGGGTAGTCACGGAGACAAAGGAAAGGGAGAGAGTCATTGGACACTGACATTTTGTGAAACTGGTCTAGATCTAATTATTATGCACCTCTTGTGGGCATGAAAACTCTTTTCTGTGCATCTCTAGCAGACGAATAGAATTTTTAATATTACTATTTTAATACCTTTCAGAAGAAAAATGTAATGGGATAAAAAAAACAGTAAAATAAAATATTTCTAGTAACTATGTTCAATTGCAACCACATACATGTGGATTTCAGAGAACAAGTATCCCAGGTCAAAATTTCAGGCAGACATCTTAGGATATATAGAGAATGAATGGATGAAAGCAAACCCTTCTGCAAGGCTGGGGAGATGAAGCAGTGTACTCACATGCTCTACACTAGAAATAAACATTTGCCTTTACCTCTGCCTCTTTGCAATGCTCTGCTGTAATTATTAGGAACATAATACATACCGTGTCATTTTACTCACTCCTCAATATGCCTACCTTCTCTTCTGATACTCGGATTTTAAAATTTCAGCAAAGCAAACTCATAAAAGGCAGTTTCCTAGCAACATCTGTATTCAAAGGAACAACAAAAACGCTCAATCCCAAACACTTTATTTTCTCCAAAGTTAATTCTGGTCTTTTTGGGGAAGTTAGTAGGTAGCAAAGAAAGCAAGGTGTTTTGTTGGAGAGGTAGCACAGCCTCGGTTGGCCTTTTCTTCCTGGACGTTTTATTAACTGCTGGAGATATTTTTGAACCCTTTCTCTACTGTAAAGGCAGGTTGTTTAGGTCTTTCGCAGTGGGGGTAGGTAGAGACCTTGATACAACACCGTGTGGTTTTGTTGAGATGAGGATGGCGTTCTGGACAGGAGACTGCACTGGAAGGCCAGTTTCTGGTAGCAACCCTCACACGAGCTACCAGGTAAGCTCGGACAGGTCCTTTTCTGTGGGCTGTCTACATGGAGGTTACTGTAGAAGAAATGATCTCAAAGGTGCTTCCCAGCTCTAAACCGCTACACATCACAGGATCTGAATTTTTTTAAAAAGAGCCTAATGGCATTAGCTTAATCAAAATCACAGTTTCACTCGTATTATTGCTGCACTCCCGAGAAAGCATCACTTGGAAATTAAGCAGCTGGCTCTCTTCCAGGGGAACGTGTCCCTGTGCTCTGCCTTCCGGAGGTTTCCATTCTGCAAGCCGGGGCCCAGCGGCGCGAAGGAGATGAAAACGACCTTACCTCCCCAGCAGTACTAGGAGCCTACGACAAGGAAAACAGCTTGGTTAAGAGGAAGTGGTTTTCATTTTACTGCCTGCAAAAAAGCCAAGATTTTGACGTTTAAAGCGGGCACGCGAGTCATTTTAAGTTTCTAGATCTTTCACCCTGAAAGTCCCTGCACACAAACTCCACGGGGAGTCTAAATATAGCAACAGCAAACTCCCTCCGCCTTCAGTCCGGGTCCAGCGCAGCTCTAGGATTCAAGAGCTCTGCTCTAGGGCGCTTTCTGCTTCTGCCACGAATAGCAGGGCACGGAGCAATCTCTCTCGCACCTCCACAGAGCGTGGGCGTGAGTGTATTAGAGAAAAGCGAGAGAGACTCTGGGTGTCGGTGCTCGGCTCCGAGTCACGTGGCCCCGCTGCCAGCTGCACGGAGCTCCCAGCTAGCTCTCGCTGCCCAGAAGCTGGGGGGCAAGGAGAAAGGGAAGCCGAGTCCTGCCGGTGGCCAGGGGCACGCGAAAGCGCAACAAACAGTGATAACAATAAAAAGGAAAGCATTTAAAAGGGAGTTGTTGCTGGAGGCACAAAGCAGACCCGCGGGCGTGGGAGTGTGTGCAGGGGGAAGTTGGTAGAGTATTTATCTCTAAGGGGCGGAGACAGCCCCAAAGAGACTTTTGCCTTAGAATCTTTTTAGCAAGGCGCAAGGCGTCACCGCCGTGCTACTGTCTGCTATAGAAGCTTAATGTTCCCTTCAATTTAACTTGGTGATGGTCTTTCATATTTGGGGTAAAGGCCACTGTATTGACATCCTTTCAGTTTCTCCACGCTGAATGTGGTGTTTTATAACACACCGCTTCTGAAGGCCAGAGGCTACAGCCGGCGACACCGCGGCCTCGCTCCCCGCCGCGGGCACGCAGGCGGGGGAAGACTCCGCCGGTTGTCCTCGCAACAGGTCTCTAACCCTGTAAGATACAGCATCTGGGGCTGGCTGGGAACCCCGACGAGCCCGGTTCCGGACCCCGCACCTTTTGGGACTCCTCTCCCAGACCCTGAGGCCGCCGCCGCCACCACGGAGACTTCGCAATTTTCCCACTTTCTGGGACTTAAACGGAAATTTCTTGACGGAGGGAACCGGGTTTGTTCCCACAGGCTGCGCGCTACTGTCAGGCGGAGCCGGGGGCAGCTCGCTCACCGCAGAGGAGCCACCTTGGAGTTTCACGTCCTTCCCACCCCCCAGCCCTGGGCTGGGAAGGATGTCCAGTGACTCGCGGGCGGCTCGTCTGTGGCCGGGATGGAAAGTCACAGTCGGCAGGCTGGAGTGAGGGGCGGGAAGATGCCCGGTCCCCGCCTCGCGGGCTCGCCAGCCGCATCCCTCGGATTGGCACACTGAGCTGCCTAGGACTCGCGCCGCGCGCGGACGCCGAGCGCCACCGCCCTGAGCGGCAGCCGGCGCTCCCCCTCGGGGGTGGCCAACACCTGGAGGGCAGGGCAGGGCCTTTCCCGCTCACGCCCCTTGCGCAAGGATGGCAGGATCCGGCGCTGCAGCGTAGCGGCGGGGGAGCGCAGCGACCTGCGTCTCCAGGGTCTCCTCCGGACACCTCCAGAGCCCCTGGGACAACCAAGCCGAACTCGCGCCTCGGAGAGAGGCTTCGGAGGCCAGTCCTCTGCGGAGGGAGCGGACACCGTCTCGGTGTGGGGAGTGGAGAGACGAAAGGGGCGCCCGGGGCTGAGTGTGCGCGCGTGGGAGCGCGCCTCGGAGCGCCCGGCACTCCCCCGCGCAGCCCGGAGGGCACTTGGGGAAGGAGGGAGTGGTAGCCGCGGGAATGCGAGGAAGCAAGAAAAACCCTAAGTGACGCTCCGGACAGGTCGGGATTGAGGATTCGAAGCTAACGGCGGCTAGAAATCGGGAGCGCTCGGCCTCCTGTGCCCGGCCCCTCCGTCCCCGCCCCGAAGCCCCTGCGGTCGGCTGTGCCTGCTTCCCCGCCCCCGCTCCGAGCTCGCCGGCCGGCGGGCGCCCCGTCGGCCGCGGGCTTCCTCCCCGACACCCGCCCGCGCGCATGAGGCTGGCGCCCCCGTCGCGGTGCCCGTGATGCCATGCCCCGCCACCACGCGGGAGGAGAGGAGGGCGGCGCCGCCGGGCTGTGGGTGAAGAGCGGCGCGGCCGCGGCGGGCGGGGGGCGCCCGGGCAGCGGCATGAAGGATGTGGAGTCGGGCCGGGGCAGGGTGCTGCTGAACTCGGCAGCCGCCAGGGGCGACGGCCTGCTGCTGCTGGGCACCCGCGCCGCTGCGCTCGGCGGCGGCGGCGGCGGCCTGAGGGAGAGCCGCCGGGGCAAGCAGGGGGCCCGGATGAGCCTGCTGGGGAAGCCGCTCTCGTACACCAGTAGCCAGAGCTGCCGGCGCAACGTGAAGTACCGGCGGGTGCAGAACTACCTGTACAACGTGCTGGAGAGACCCCGCGGCTGGGCGTTCATCTACCACGCGTTCGTGTGAGTACCCGCGCCTGCCCCGACCCCGCGCGCGCGCACGTGCTCTTATTTCTCTGCACGCGTTTGGGGGCTTCCTCCCACCCCAGCCCCAGCTCTCCCACGGCTGCAGATGGAACTTTCTCCCGGAGGACGTCCAGTCAACTGCCTGGCCGCCTCGGGCGTCCCGGGGCGGGAGCAGGCAGGCGCGGGACTTAGGCTGTGCGGATAATGGGGAGCAGTTAGGAGCGTAGATTCGTAAAGTCAACCGAGCGGGGCGCCCGGGAGCCAGGAAATGCAAAGCGAGGACGAGCGCCCGCGTGAGGCTTCAGAGTCTCGGACAGGCTAGGAGGTGAATGGCCGGCTGAAACGTGGTAGAGAGGACACACCGGGGGCCAGTCCTGAGGGCGGAGCAGGGGCAGCTGCCGCCGGGTGGAGGGAGCCGCTGGGGTTAGTGCGCCCGGAAACACGCCTCACCACCCCAGCCACCACCAACGGAAAATCTGTTAGTGCTTGTAGCCCTTCCTGCAACAGAGAAGGTGGTCAAGGTCTAAAAGTGGCGAGTGGGGCGGGCGAAGCGGTGCTCCCGCGCTGCGCGGGCCCGGGGGTGGGGTGGGGGGCAGCGGGGAGCCCAGGTACGCAGCGCCGGCCCAGGAGCAATCGCAGAGGAGCAAACGGGCCGCCGCAGGCAGGGTCAGGCAGTGGCTTAAGTCGGTATCTGTGGCGCTGAGTCAAAGCGTGTGTGCCTTAAGTAAGCTCTCGCCATCTAGCAGAGAATGCTTAATGAGAAAATGATTGGAAGCAAATGTTTATTTTTCCCTTAGGCATTTAAAACCTTTCAGTGGCTTTAAAGTTTACTACTGTTTTTCCCACAAAGTCCATTCATTCAGTCTCCTTTTAGAATTAGGTTTATCTAGGCATTTTAAGCCTATTTTTATGCCATCACGTGTCGAAGTATTCTTCCCTTTCTCCTTACTTCTTCCTTTTTATTTAATTTTTTTGAAATCTATTTCTTTTTGTTAAAATGAAATGTAAAGACAGCCTTAGGAGATTAGTACAGAAAGTGGAAGGCACTCTGTAAGTCTCTTGTTTCCTAGTTAAAAGTTAAGTTTTGAACACGATCTGCATTTCTTTTTTTCGAACACGATCTGGATTTCTTTTAGAAATAAGGTGCCGTCCATCCGTACCTCTCAACAGGGTGGAGGACTGGCATCAATACGAGAAACATTTTTTGAAATAACATGGAAGAAGGGGCTGGTGAACCTGGAATTTGACCACATAGGAGTCAGGAAATTGGTGGAGTCTACAATCTGTGGGGCTCTGGTGTCTGGAAAATTTTACAGTTCCAGATTGATGTGAACATGTGACATTAGGTAGACTATTCCAGCCAAGCTTCCATTTTACAATGCACATAAAGAGAATGTTGTGTTGCATCATTATTACATCAAAAGGTCCAATTTTTATTATTCAGTGATGTAAGGTTACATTGATTTAGATGTGGTTACTATAATAAATGATAGATAAACAGAAATGCCGTGGGTGCTTTTCATCTCCTCTGAGTTGAAACTCATAATAACTAATCCAGTTACTTAATGAGCCTGATAAATTATTTTGACTTGTCAGAATATACTAAAAAATATTTACTAATAATGATGCTCAATTTGGCAACTAATATGTACTGTATTGATAGCTGTCCTTTTAAATTTTATTTATTGTCAGAATATTAATACCTTTGGATTTTCAATCTGATGCCATTTGTAGCCTTTTATTTTTAGTAAATTATGCACTGTACTTTAGGAGAGGGTTAGCGATAACCTTGATTGGTGCACATAAGCGTTCCTGAACATAAATGAGAACTTCTTGCAGTACGACTTTTTTTTAATGTGTTGGTACTAAACAGACTTCTATGGACTTACAGAATTTTTAAAGTTTTGATAAATGATTTTTCCAAAGGTTCAACTTTGGATACTTCTATACCACAAGACTTTATCAGTCTACCAGTGTCTTTAGTAGTGGGAAGGAATTGTCAATACGATGAAGCTAATGTGAAGTTTTGCCTTACATATTTCTGGAGTCTGAAACTGTAATGCCTGAGCCGGTAGGTAGGGGCGCTATATCCATGTTAAGCCAAAGAGGGAATGCATAGTATCACCTACTGGAGGATTATGCCTGTTAACTACAGCAGACACTAGGGAAAGAAGCCATCTTTGGCAATTGTTGCTTGTGATTTTAAAATGAGCTTCAAACTAGCCGAACTTTACACATTACATTAATAAAGCAAAGTTGCTTTGAGCTTTGAGCCTTGAGCCGTAAGTCTACCAAGACCATAAGAAAGCAATTTCTAGAGAGGTATAACTAACTATAATTCCTGCCAGCCTGGGAATCCCCAAATCTTACTTTAATAACAGTTTTTGCAGCACATTAAGGTTTTTGCCAAGAACAAGTGCACTGTGATTAATGAGGTACTACAGGGATGAATTTACTGAGTTGGCCAGTGTTTTCATTGCCAAGAAACAGGAAAAGTGTGTTTAAAGTTATGCTTCAGGTAAAGAAAAATTTCTGTTAATTATGCAAAAATAATTGTTATGATGGTACTTTAATGGTATAAAATGTGCTTTCAAGAATAAGCATTCTAGCCTATTGATTAGATGGCTGGCAAGAGCAAGAATGACCTACTTCAAATGCTTTCTTCCAATCCTTATAAATAGTAGAAATTAGGAGATCTGTCTTTATTGTTTTGTAGGATTTACCAGACAACCATGTTTCCTGGGTTCAGCTGCTTTTCAGTTTACTAGAAGAGCTATTCAAAACACGTGAGGTGACTTTTCTTTGAACGTCTTTTGTCCCTTCTTAATTCCTTTTAAATGAAAATTTTAGAAGAACAATGGGGCAGGGGAAGAAGACATGATGGGGTTCCATGTACACATCTGCACTAATGGGGCAGATGTGGCTCTCAGAAACTATATAGGAAACAACTGTTGCAGACTCATCACTTTGCCTAATATATCTTGCCTGCTTTAGTGCCGTGGGTAGGAATTTATAGATATTTTACACTGAAAGAAAGAGTCTAGTCTCGGGGCCCTGAAGTTATCCTTTCTCTCATATTTACTCCTGCTGGGACACCCAAATGGTCAGTCAAATCTTTGTTCACTTTATAAGTATTTTTCAAATAAATTCCCTTCTCTCCTTTGCTACTTCCACTATCCAACTTTTTCTTTTCTTTCTTTTTTTCTTTTTTTGAGGCAGAGTCTCATACTCTGTTTCCTCAGGCTAGAGGAAACAGAGTTTCTCTTGGTCTCAAGAGATCCTTTCATCTCAGCCTCACGAGTAGCTGGGACTTCAGGTGCCCACCACAGTGACTGGCTATTTTTTACTTTTTGTAGAGACAGGGTCTTACTCTTGCTCAGGCCGGTCTTGAACTCCTGAGCTCAAACAACCCACCTGCCTCGGCTTCCTGGAGTGCTAGGATTACAGATGTGAGCCATCATGCCTGGCACCATTCTTTTTTCAGTATCTTTCCATTGGATGATTTCTAATATTCCCTTGCCTGCTCACCTTGCTTCTGTTCTCAGCATTCTAACTCTCTGCTCTGACACCATAGTGTTGTTCTTAAAATGCAAGTCTTATCCTCTCATTCCTTTGCCTAAAATATTTCCATGGCACTCTGTCATCTACTTATTTATTCAATCATCTATTTATCTATAAATATTCGAGTATCTAATATGTGCTAATTTTCAAACTAATAAGGCAGTGGCCTCCATTCTTGAGAGAAGAGGCTCTAGCATGGTATGACGACAAGCTTGTGAACAAGTGTGAAAACAATATTATTCATACACTTATAGAGGTAGTGACACAATAGAAAAGGAAGTGGAAGAGATTAGGGCAGACAGGACAGAGTAGACTTCAAAGGGAAAGTGAGGTGTGAGCTCAGTTTACACAAATGGGTGGTTAATTTTCAGATGAGCAAAGGAGGAAGGGATGAACATTTTGATAGAGAAAACAGTTTGTGGGAAGATGGGGAATTGTGAATCAGCAGGATAATTCTAGGTATTGTTAAGAGTTTGTAGAATGAAATACAGCTTCAAGGAAAGGAGTTTGAGCACAAGGCAAGTGCCTGATCTTGGATGGCCTCAGATGCTGGCCATGGAACCTTTTTTTAAAAAACACGTTTCAGCTTTAATGAGTGTTATTGACGAATGAATGAATGCATTCTCTCCAGCTTGGGACAAAATGTTGGGACTTTTTTTTTTTAATCCTGTAGGTAGTAGTGGTCACGGAATGGTGATAATCAGGAGAATAACATAATCAGATACAAATTTTCAAAATATCTGCCTTTCATCAGTTTGGTAAATAAGTTGCAAAGTACAAAATAGAGTCAGTGTAAGAAGATGACAGGAATTGTGCAAAAAATCCAGCTCATTGTTGCATTCTTTCATCCATAAATTAACTATATAATTGTGTCTATTGAATATTATTTTCCGTGGACTATTCCAGAAAGGTGAGAGATGGTTGCTTAAGGAATTAAGGCAGTAACTATGGAGATGAGAAGAATTTTATTCAGAGAACTAGGAAGAAGATAGAATTGGTAGATTGCTTTGAGCAGTCTAATGTGTAGCGTGAGCAGGATCATTTTGATTTGGGGAATTGAGGTGCTGTTCCCTCGTATGTGGGACAAAGGGTGAAGGGCATATGTTCAGGGCAATTCAGATTTGGACATGTTGAGTTTTGATGTTTTTGAGTCATTCCTGTGGGAATCGTAAGTGGTGGGAACACAGCAGTGAACCAGGCACAGTCTCTTTACAATGAGTCTTGGATCAGCACCCAGAATTCTTTCTGGCACACAGACCACACTTGATAAAGTATTTTTGAATTAATGAATGCAGTTACAAATGTGGACTTTAAATGTCTAGGTCTGGTTCTTAGATTTGGAAGTCTGTCAGTTTCGTGGTGGTGAAAACAATGAATAGACAAAATGAGAAAGTACAGAGACTACACAGGATGAGTGAGGACGCAGTGGAGGTCAGGGCCTAGGAAACAACATCACCAAGCCTTGGATGGAAGAGTAAGAACCCACAGAAAACCCTGGTGAAACTCTGGCAGAGCACCCCAAAGGCCAAGGGAAAAGCCAGGAGACCTTATTCCATGAAAATCCAAGGCGAGCACATATAGGAAGGAGGTTATGGCCAGTTATGTCCCATGGTGCAGAAAGGACTAGAAAAGCTATGTGAGATATCAAAGGATTGCTCTCAAAGGGGGCCACTGATGGAATTTGCTGCAGCAGCTTCAGTGGAGTGGTGAAGGTCATGTTTGATTTAAGTGAAGTAATTAAGAAGTGAGAAAATGTTCACAGCAGTTAAACTCCAGATTTCTTCGGGTAGCTCACAAGAGCCTCATGGCATGGTCTTCGCCCCCACGTCCTCCCTGACCCTGTAGCGTTCTCTGAATGTTCATCCTTCTGGGCTCATCTGTAGCATTCCCCTCTCTAATGCACCCTGCACCCTACTTCGCTCACCGAGCTGCTCCACACCTGTGCCTCCTCACCGTGCCTTGCTAATGCTGCTTTGGAGGACTCTCCCCACTCCTTGCACTCTGACTGTTTAACTCCTGCTATTTTTTCAAAATGCAACTCAGGGCATATTTCCAAACAGCTCCCTCCCCTGCCAGGGAATTAGTGCCCCTTGTCTCAGGTTCCGGCACTTTGTGAATGTCACCATAGTGGTGGTTTCCACTGAGCATGAGCTTCCCATCCAGATTTCCTGCTTCTCCCTGAATCTCGGGTGTCTAGCACACCCTTTATAGACCCTCAATAAATGCTTGTTTCGTGAGTAAGTAATTTTCTTTAGAAGCCTTTCCTAGAGAGTTTCAGAGTGAGGCAAAGCTGAAGGAACTATCAAGTCTTTTCAGTTTTCTCAGAAGATGTTGATGGTTCCGTTAAGAGGAAAAGTATAGGCCAGAAGCAGGAGATTGAGTGCTTTGCTCTCGGCTTTGTAATTCATTCTGTGACTTGGAGTAAATCATTTTGCCCTCATGCATTTTTAAATCTTCCTCTGTGAAATGGGCGCAGTAGTGTCTGTGATTCATCCTAGGTGGTGGGAGGATATTGTGGGCAGTTTGAAATACTATCATAAAAAGAAAGGATTTTTTGAAATAAGAGGAGGTCTGATGTTTGTATCGTTTCCCTTCCTCAGCTCTGAGCTGGAAGGTTGCCTTCTAACTAGTTGCTTTAACTTCATCTCTAAATCCCCAAGGCCTCTGGGCCAGTTAGTAGCCAAAATGATCTTTCTAAGACTTAAAAGAACATTTTGCTCCTGCTTTGCCTGGAGAAGGAATCTATTTATTGCCTGTCCGATTCACTCGTAGACCACCTGCACCCAGAACAGTGTCTGTCATTAGAAGACCCTCCATACATCCGTGTAATTCACTTAGCGACACCCCAGGCCTCTAAAATACACTACTGGTTCCCTTGTGGGGGAATTTCAACTATTGGCCACTCTCTGTATTGGGCCCACTTAGCTCCAGTGAGGTAGTTTCATGTATGTATTCTGAGTTACATCTGTGTCTGTAGAAATTGATTTTATAGCTAAATTATTTTTGCTCTTGCATTCCTTAAAAATCACTGGTTTCCCTTAAGTGTATAGAGGCCTTACATAAGATATGCTGCTTTATACTCTGCTGATACATAAAATGCTCTGTACCCTTCGAAACAATTTTTAGAAATATAAACAATGCTGTAGTAGTTGAGGGCTATTGTACAATTAGAAATGATGAAAAGTCTTAAAACGTATTTGTACTGGGAATGTCCTAGCCTAAAAGAAAAATAAAAATAAAAAGAACATTTCAAAACAGAATGAAGCCTTGATAAAAGAAGCACTATAAACAAGGGAAATAGCCAGCAGCCTTTTGTTAATTGCTTGCAAAGAAGTAGTGCCAGTTTTAATTTTTAATTGCAAATGGCTATTTTGGCAGCTGAAAACGCCAGCAGAGTGTGTTTTATCCTAGCCCAGTGGTGTGAAACTACTTGAAGCCCAATTGTCGAAGAGCCACAGCTCATAGTTATGTTTAATGATATGTAGATGTTCCCATTTTAATTTCCTTTTCCTTCAACCGTTTATGAGTGTATTATTTGAGGTTTTTATTTGGTTGCAACCTGGGAGACAGATTGGCCACACAACTGCATTTTTTTTCATAATTAGCAAAAAATGGATCATAGAATTTCAGGTGATCTTTTAATCCTTTCCAGTTTGTCTGAAGAATGAATTTCCTCAACACTGTTGAAGCCATCCATTTCCAAACTTAAAAATAGTTTAAACTTTTTGAATTATATACATTTGAAAAATATTTGTGCATAATCATTCCATACGCAACACGAATACACACACAACATAAGCACATATACACATTGGATCCTTTAGCAAAGAATTTGTGTCCATTTCCTTTGTTTTGCTCCCCTAAAAGTAAAATAAGAAACTTGAATAAAATGTAGCTTAGAGGTAGATCCTTAAATTTACCTTGGGTAATATAGAGATGCCTCATAATTTGAAAGGCAATGAAATTTAACTGTAGAGTTTTTAAAAATTCAGTTGTAATGGTCATTGTTCTCAGTTATGGCACCTGTGAGGTAATTCTAGGATCTCTATTGCTTTTTCAGGCAGTGGCAGGATTACCTTTTATAATCATAATGTTATAATCCATTGTTTCTCTTCTTTTCTAACAGTCAATGTAGTTTAACATTTAATTAACGGCCATTATATGAACCAGGTAATGTGTTAGATGCTGGTTGTTCCAAAAAAAAAAAAAAGGGATCATGTGTACTTGACCCCAGGGAAATTGCATTGGGACATGTAATGAAATTTAGATTCAGTTTTCAGCTTCACCTTTAGTGATTTAATAACTATGCATAAGTTGCTTCTAGTACCATTTTCTTAATCTGTAAAATGGGAATAAAATCTTACATCAGATTATTATAGTATTTAATATATGTGTATTTATGCATAGTATATACATATTCACCCTTAGTATATAGTGGCTGTTACTAAAGAAAAATAGAGACAATATTAGAGAGCTGTATTTCTTTGTTAAAAGTCTAGGATTTGATCCTGTAGATGGTGGGCAATCTTTGAAGAAGATAGAATTTAGAAGGTAATAATGTCCTTGGATTTCCATTTTGGATTCATCATTCTATAAGCTCCATGAATAATCGTTTGAAGGGATAAAACTGGGGGCAGAGGATCAATTTTGAAATTGTTCCAACTTAAGCGAGAGATAACTAGGACTTGGACTGGGGCGATGGTAATGAGGATAGGAGGAAATATGGCAATAAAATTGAAATTAATTAATGAGTGATTGCATGTGGAAGATGAAGAAGGGGGTAGATTTGTTGTTTCCAGATTCTTGGCTTGGGTGGTGGAGTGCACAGTGGCGCCATCCTGAGATCCAGGCTGCATGTGGAATAACAGGTGGAGGGGAGTGTAGGGGGTCATAAAATGAGTTCAGCTTTGGAAAGGCTGAACTTTAGTGCCTGTGGAAATGCTAGCCGCATATGGATGCTGACTTAAAAGACATCAGAATGCAGACTGGAGTTAAACCACGAGGAAAATAAGTGAAGAGGAAAAGTAACTGATCAAGGATGGAAACCTGGAGGATACTGAATTTAAGGGATGGGCAGAGGAAACAGAGTGAAATGGTACAGACAGACAGCAAGGTGGGAGGAAACGGGGACAGGTGGTTGTGGAAAAGAAGGGCGGCAAAAGAGGTTTAAAATGCTATGAAATGTGGAGATCGTTTCACATGATAAAGAAGACTAAGGAGTTACCCTTGGATCTGGCAATGTGAAATTCTTACGTGATATTTTGACCTCATGAATATTAACTTTCAGTGGAGTGGTTAGGGCAGAAGCAGATTGCTGTTAGGTGAAAAATGAATCAGAAGTGAAGGGAGGAGCAGCATCTTTAAGCCGTATGTTCAGCTAGTTTGGCAAGAGTGAAAGCGAGATTGGACACTAGCTAGAAGGAAATACAAGGTTAAGGGGAAGATCAAGAGAGAATACAGTTGAAGGAAAGAAGATTGTCACCAATAGTCATTTCAATTATTATGTGCTAGGCATTGTTCTAAGGACATTTACTCTTTTAACCCTCAGCAGGAGTATTAGTATTATAATCTCCCTTTGACGGAACAGAATACCAAAGTACAGAGACATTTAGTGACATCCAAGGTCAGCCACTGAATTAATAGCAGAATAGGGTTTTGAACCAAAACAGGTTGGCTGAGAGC
This sequence comes from Arctocebus calabarensis, assembly GCA_963573935.1. Lineage (NCBI taxonomy): Eukaryota > Metazoa > Chordata > Mammalia > Primates > Lorisidae > Arctocebus > Arctocebus calabarensis. The sequence continues at coordinate 18,444 of CAUYON010024222.1, read as the reverse complement.
CCATAGTCACTGTACTTTAATGGGGGGTGCTATTTGGGGGGGGTGGTACTTAGGGGCCCAGGGCCCCCCCATATAGGATGGGAAGATTAATTACAAAAACTACCTTTGGGTCTAAGTATAGATCTTAGCAATAGAGTGCATGCACAATAAATGTGGAATAAATGAATGAAAATTAGAAAATTACTTACAACTTAATAGTATACAAGTTAAGAACTTCCGTTCCATTGCTTTCAAATTCTAATGAGCCTAACTTCTAATTTTCTCATAAATTTTTTTTCCTGATAGTTCTGGCTTATTAACCTCATTGATCTCACATAGCTTTTATTACTTGCGTCATGTAGTTAGTCCTTAATTACATTATCAAATTGTCTTCTAATTGGATTTTTATCTAATCCTTCACAAATAGTTTGTATCTGAAGAAACCACCCCCTTGCTTTGTAGCTCCTATGTAGAACATCAAGCCCCAGATTTTTATTCTCAAGTTTTAATCAAAATTCACCTAGCTTGTTACCACCGATGAGACTATTTAAATATAGCAGAACCTCTGTAAGTTGACCACCCAAGGGACTGTAACAGACTGGTCAAACTATGGTCAACATAAGGAACTAGGCCTACTGTGTTAATACATACGGGAGGTGGATGATGTCTGGTCTATGAAAATTAGGCCGACTTAAGGAGGTGATCAGTGTGGGGAGGTGGCCAACTATCAAGGTTCTACCGTATTTTAACTTGTTTCCCAAACAAGAATTTTCTAAAGTTTTTCTAGTTTGAATTGGGTAGCAACTCTTACTGATGACCTAAAACGTTTCTCATTACAATTTGCTATGAACATTAAATTCCCAATTTCTGCTTTCCTTGCAGAATACCTAAGATTCATTACAGAATACCAGCAGTTGCTCTAAGTTTCATAATGACTGAATGTAGAACACATTTGCTCCAGACTGATTTCAGTGTTTTTTCCTCCCTTTAGAATAATAAATACTCATTTTCTTCACACGAATGTGAATATATTCCATTCCCCCTCCATTCTCTCTCTGCCCCCCTACTGGTACACATTTTTCATGGACGTTTTTTCCTTTTCTTTCCCATTTGTCTCGTTGTTTTTTCCCTGCAGTTATATGAATCTTAGTTTTGCTTTATTATTTTTTTTCCTCCCTCTTTGTGCTACATTTCTGGAATGGTGTTTCCGCTCATTTCTTTTTACTATGTTATATAATTTGATTTCCTAAAGCTATCTGTTCTTAAGAGATGCAGTGACCCTCTGATGACTCCCTTGCTCTCCGAATGTAGTGACTAAGTAGTCTGGGTCACCTAGTTTATCTGTCACTCTGCAGTAATTAACAGAGGCTTCTAGAGATAAAAGGTTAGATGCAAGAGAGCAACTCTAACTTTAAATAAGGGGGTGAAGCCTTAAAATTGCTCTGAGATGTTCCATAATCTACCCGTTATTTCTGAAATCTGGGAGTACTCAGCTATTCAGTGAATAATTTTTAAAAAATTATGTTTTTTAGTTTTGGAAGTTGACTACTGTCTATAGTTAAGAAATTAGAAATTCACTTTTATACCAGGCAGAATTCTTAACAGAGAGGCACATTTTGAAACTTCTAAGTATGTTTGTAACATATAAAGAGCAGTTAAATTAAAAATATTTACCACATAGACCAGTGGTTCTCAACCTTCCTAATGCCGCGACCCTTTACTACAGTTCCTCATGTTGTGGTGACCCCCAACCATAAAATTATTTTTGTTGCTACTTCATAACTGTAATTTTGCTGCTGTTATGAATCATAATGTAAATATCTATCATGCAGGAGACGCCCAGAGGGGTCGCGACCCACAGGTTGAGAACCACTGACCTAGACTCTTAAAATCATCAAGAGTGTCCTCACTCAGTGAGCCAAGATCTGGCATCAGAGAGCTTCACTTCTCCTCTTTAATTGGGAGGTTAAAGCTTGGCCTCAAAATGCAAATGCATGTGGGCGTACATGTGAGATAGAAAACCCCCTGTATTTTTTCTGGTTGCAAATTGTTCTAAAGACCTTGTGAAGGCTATTCCATAACCTTTTATAGAGTAAAAAGGAAGGTTAGCAGCTCAGTTTCTCTAAAGCCTGTTTTCTCTCGCATCTGAATGAATCTAGGAGGAAGCTGAGAATTTAGAGACAGGATCTTGGTCTGTCACCGAGGCTGCTGGAGTTCCCCGCTTCACTCACAGCTTGCTATAACCTCAACTCCTGGGCTCAGGTGATCCTCCTTCCTCAGCCTCCTGAGAAGCTGGACATACAGGCACATGCCACCATCTCTGGTTAATTTCTTAATTTTTTGTAGAGGGCCGGGAATGGGTGTCCCACTGTGTTGCCCGCACTGGTCGCCAACTCCTGTCCTCAAGTTGTTCTCCCTCCTTGATCTCCCCTGCTGAGATTACAGGCAGGGGCAATTGTGCCTGACCTGTTTCTCAGCTTTCTGATTGGTAAAATTAGGATATAAGCCTTAAAATGTTTGTTCAATAACCAGACCTCTTGCTATGTGTGGGGCCCTGAAGTAGGAATAAGCGAGGCTTAACATCAATAAGACATAGCCTGTTTGCTCAAGGAATTTTTATCTAGGAGGATCTTAGTTTACTATTTACTGCTGAATGCAGAAACCCTCTTTCTGAATTGAGTTACGATAAAAGCAAAGGTTGGCCTTTCTCCAGCAGCAATTAACCGTTACTCTTACTGAAGGGGTTTATGAGGGAAACTCCGGGATCACCATACATAGAACTGCTGCTGGCCGGTTCTCTTGACCTCTTGGGAAGTTCAGGAGCTGGGTGTTCTTCTGCCTGTGCAGGTGGACATTCTTCACAGGGTGTTCCCACACAGAGACCCAACATCGGAGTTCCCACTGATCATAGTAATTTCCAAAGAGTAGTCATTAAACTAAACTAAATGTTCTAGTTAATAAAACATTCTGAGTATGTTTAATTTGCTCCAAAGTAATTTTAAAAATAGAAAAGAAACCAATGCTGCTTTATAATACTTTGTTTGGGGACATTATTTTTTTCTTCTCTCTCCAAAATGGCTTAAGAACAATAATATAAACCAAAAGCTTATTTTAAAAAAAATCAAATGTCTGTTTATTTTCAGTACACACTTCGAGCTTCTAATATTGTTAACTTTTTTAATTCTAGTGCATGAAAGGAAAATATACCCAGCCCTCCATGGTGTCTAGAATTTGCTCACTTATTGATTGATTTATTCGTTATTTGAATACCCACCACATACCATGTCCTGGGAACACTTTGAAAACACGTCTTTTCATTTGTTCAACTTTCTTTAGGCGTGTGGAAAGGCCTTTTCTTCAAAATGCCTGATGATAAAAATCCCATAGTTCTATTTTGCTCCATCAAATGAAAAAGAGAAGTTGGATGGCAATGCAAATGACTTTTGGGGAACACATGTAGGATCTTCGTGACAGGATCCTAAAACCCAGGGGCATTTCCTCATGCAGTCCTTGACAGCAGAAAAGGGGACACTTTGTTTTATTTTGTGGGTTTTGCAGTTGTTGGCTGGGGCCGGGTTTGAACCTGCCACCTCCGTCCGGTATATGGGGCCGGCGCCCTACTCACTGAACCACAGGCGCCGCCCAGAAAGGACACTTTGTTTAGGGCCAGTGATCTTATCAAGCCTGAACATTCAAATTGGCATCTAAATATTTTTTCTCTAGAAGAAAACTGAGTAGTGTCCTTTAGGTTCAGATCCATCAAGGGATAGCGTGAATGGATGGTTTAGAATTTTCCCAAAGCTCCACCAGTTACACACAGTCCTGCGGCCCTTCCAAAGGCAGGGCAGGAGCCTGTGCTGGAATCCTATGTGCACCAATCACGCTGACTTCTGGGCAGCCATTCAGCTCACCAGTCGGGCTGGGCCATTCGTCACTTCTCCATTCTTCCTTCTCTCAGTGGCCTGGCTCAGTCACTCCACAGAAATCAGAAATTTGAGTTTCATGGTTACCTGTAGCAGGAAAGATTCCCTTACATGGTCCCGGAGCTTTTGTATCCAGTGTTGGACTTGACAAGTTATTTTACAAATTACTGTTTCCTAAACTAGTTGGATCATGCTGCCCAGAGCTGTTTTCCAGAGCTAGTGGGTATGGAGTTTTATTCCAGGCTTCAGGGCAGGAAGTGGATAATAAAAATAAGTTTATAGAAGGCACTGAGAGTGGTAGCCTAGACAACCACAAATAAGAATAGTCAAACTCTTAGATTGTGCTGAAGAAAACAGAATATTCCTCTAATTGAAGGACAGGTACCGTAATTCACAATTGTCATTAGTGAGGGATTGTACTTTTTATCTCCAAAAATTGTTGAAGGCAAATACTTGTTTTTTGTTTTTTTTTTAATTTCTTGTTGATTCAATTCCCTTTCCATTTTGCAACCTTAATATAGTTTTCTAAAGCGCGTGAGAATGTATTTAAAAGACCTGTTTGTAGTAAATCTATTATTTGTTTTAACACTTTCCTTGAGGGCCCCATCCACAGTTAGTGGTTCTGTATCAGCGTCAGGCAGCAGAGTAGGACGGAGGCCTGTTGTGTAGTGTGAACCTGGGAATGTGTAGGGAGGGCGAACAGGAGAGACTTCAAAGGGAGAGCCAGGCTTCTTAGCCCTCAGTTTGCTTCTGGTTGGCAAAAGACATGAAAGCATCAAAGTTTTCAAGGTTTCAAACAGGTGCGAAGGCGACCGAGCCAAAGTTGCTTAATTCTGTTTTAGGTAAAAACAAGACGTACACGTGGACATTGGGCTTTGTGTGGGCTTTGGGAGAGAAAGATGGAAGGTCGTCAGTTACCACGATGATGATGATGATGATAACAGGTGTTATAAGAAGAGTGTAGGGTGAGTGGTTTGGGGAATATTGGCATTTGGAGAGGTAAGAGGAGAAAGAGGGATTTGTGAAAAGGACAGAGGAGAATGGCTAGGACTGTGTAGAACGCACAGGGAGATTAAGTCCTGAAGAAAGATTGCACTGGGGTCAAAGAATTATAAAGAAGAGATATGAAGAAATGTGTGTGTGTAAAAAGGGGTAACAATGTGGAAAGCCAGGGTGAAGGAGGAGGGGCTGGAACATAGATGCAAATGCAGCCATCTAGGAGTGTACAGTATCTGCACAGCCACGTATCAGGAGAACATCACATTTCATAGGAAAGATGGTGGTCTTGGGGAAAAAAGGCCAAAACAACCCAGCAAATAGACAGTGTGAAAACACAGCAGTCAGCATCTCGAAAGGTCCCACAAAGGGTGAGAATGCCCTGAAATGTATACTTAATAAATGGTAGGGGACTCCAGGTAGAAAGTGATACGTAGAGAGCCTGAATAAAGGCAGGGTTATCTGGCTGGAAACCAATCTTGCTGTCTCTAAGAGAGATGGTGATACGTGCAAAGCACTTGTAAAGAGTTTGAGATAAGGCACCCGTGCTTGGAGCAGAGAAGGAGGAGACAGATTAAGTTGCATAATTGACAAATAAATGGGTAAAGAGAGAGAGAAAATGGTAAATTAGAAAGCAGCAGAGTCAAGCTGAACCTTTATTTCTCCAAGCAGCTGGAGGTCTTTATAAATAAAAACGCCTCAGGAAAGGGCCCTCCTAAAAGGCAGAGATTAAAGTAATTGAGAGGATCAAGATTCTGGAGAAAAGAGAGCTCTGGGAATATGGTAAATAGAAGTTTAGGTTGGTAGGAAAGCTTGGGATGGCTGCACTGGGAGGTGCGACAAGGCGGCCTTGGAGATGAGTGACTTGGTGTCTTGGCAACAGTGAAGGGCCGGGTGGTGATTTGGCACGGCCAGCCCAAGTCTACCTGCGAGTGAGGTTCTGAGAATTTCTCTCACAGTGTCCTGCAGAAGAAATTTTAAAAAGCAGATGGAGCCATAACTCAAGGCTGGCAACTGTGTAGCCAAAGGCAAGGGAATGAGAAATTTTATAGAAGTCACGCACAGGGAGCATGTGTGACCTTGGACAAATCATAAACCTCTCTAAGCACCAGCCAGCTGATAAATGTGGAAATAATGAGGCAGAGTGTTAAAACTCATTATATAATTACTGGCACAAAAAAAAAAAAATCATAGTTTTTATACTCTCCAACCAAATATAGTCTCTTAGCCTCTTCAGAAGAGGAAATACTGCAATAATAGGCACATGTGAAAAACATGTGCTCGATGAATAAACAAGTGAATCCATTAATTAGCATAATATAACTTACTTTACAACAGCATGGTATGCGATGCCAGGGTTATATAGCTAGACATTTCCTGTTGTGTGTGTAAGTTCTCTGAGCTCGGAAGTCAGGAGCTATTTTATAATCTCTTTATTTTGGAATATGTGGATAAAAGCTCATTCTTAAATCAGGAAACGCTGTTTCAGCATGTTTAAATAACAGGGTGACAGAGCTGGAAGGAGCATTGGTGACCTTCTCCAGCACTGTCCTTTTTCCTAGATGGGAAAGTCGAGACTGCAGAAATGTTAAGTAACCTTCTCGGATCAAACACTTGCCCTTGGAGCCAGCCCTGGTGGTGTCACCATGGCCTGTGTAGAAATGGTTCCACCTGTAGGTCTGTGACCTGCCTGACCTTCTCTACTGAAGGTATGCTTTGATTTTTAGAAAAACGAATATTGACATTCATTTCAGATGCTATTGTTTGTACTAGTCCATGAAGAATATTCTATTAATAAGCCTTTGAGTACTTTTTTTGCTCAGGTAACCGAGAAAATATTTCTCCCTTTTAGAAATTCCTGTTAGCCAGTAAAATATATTAATTTCTGTGACTTTTTTTCTCCTAAAGAAGGTAGTTGGGAAGAAATGGTTCATGTTGAAAGGGTCTAGTACCTGAGTAGATGAAATGAAAAACCAGTGAGTAGTTAGCCTGTTTAGTTGCAGGACTGTGGTTTCTTTCCAGGTATAGCAAACTTGTGAGAAATATTTCCAGAATTCAAGTCAGCGGGAGCGGGACAGAATCTGTATAAATGTTATATAAGGAGTCTGAAATCATTATATATTCATACACACACACACATGCACGCACGCACTATTTCATTATATTTGGTAAATCCATTAAGACAAGGCAAATGTATTCATCCAGAAATTTAAATAAGTTCAAACATCTCTACAGTCTTTACATTTGCCATACACAGGCCTAATGCCCTGAATACCCTGTGCCCATCTCCAGCTTTGCAAGCACAATTTTATGTGTGTGTGTTAGGTTAAAATTCACTTGAATTTGGCTTTTATCCTCTTGGTTATTGTCTATATGTGATATACTTTTAATTGTTAATATCATTAGAAAGATAATTTCATTAATGAATTGTGAGGGAGAAAATAATTTTGTTGGTTTAAAATTGTTGACCCATACGTGACTCTTTTCTGCGTGGGTTGCATGCTTGTCCTGTAAGGCTGAACCACTCTGCATGTGCCTGTTTGGGCGTTTTCTTTTTATCTGAGATGATTTTGAAACAGAAGAGTGACTGGAGAAAATGGAGGGTTCCCATTTATCTTTACGAACAGCTCTGTATGCCCTGTTACTTCACAATATTTGAATCCCCCCCACCTTCTCCCTTCGTCGTCCTCTTAACCTCCACACTGAAGGTCCTCACTCAGCTCCCTCAGTCCTTGTTCAGACACAGCCGGCAGGGCATGGAAGGAAAGGTAGGCTGGATTCCTTTTGGTATATGGCTATTGCCTTTAACCTTGGGGAAGAGGGTCCTACTAGATAAAAACACTTGGACAAGGCCTCCCGTTGTCATGAAACAGCTTTGTACACAAACTCTTTCCACTTCCTCTCAGAGAAAGGGACCCTGAGTTTGCCTGCAAAGAAAGTCTAACTATTTGACATTTATTAAATACCCCCATGTGGTACAGCTGTTCAGTCACATTTACCTCCCAGATCTACATTCTGTGTAGTAAAGGTTCAATATCCCTATTCCAGAAATCCAAAATGCTCCCAAATCCAATTTTTTTGGATTGCCAGCAGACATGATGCTCAAAGGAAATGCTCATTGGAACATTTCGAAGTTTGAGTTTTTAGATTAGGGATGTTTAATGGGTAAGTATATGCAGATACTCCAAAATGTGAAAAAAATCTAGATTTGTCCAAAGCTTTTCAATTAAGAATACTTGACGTATCAATTAAAGTTTTTTTTTGTTTTCTTTCTTGAGACAGAGTCACACTGTGTCACCCTTGGTAGAGTGCTGTGGCGTCACAGCTCACAGCAACCTCAAACTCTTGGGCTTAAGTGATTCTCTTGCCTCAGCCTCCCAAGTAGCGGTGACTACAGGCGCCTGCCACAATGCCTGACTATTTTTTGTTACAGTTGTCATTGTGTTTAGCTGGGCCGGGTTGCGTTCGAACCCGCCACCCTCAGTGTATGTAGCTGACACCCTACTCACTGATTTACGGGTGCCTCTGATTAATGTTTTTTAACAGTCACAGCTGGCATGTATTTTTTTACAGAGACCAGAATTTTCTTTAATGCAGTGATATATGTAGTTTGCAAAAATGTAAGCCCATGAATATTCACTGAAGGATTGTAATTCATTTTAAAAATACAGAAACATAAAACCCTATCATTAGCAACGAGTTAAGTCAGTGATGGCAAAACTCTCCAAGGGTAAACTGCATTCTTTAGAAAGATGAGGTAAATATGTGTGACATAGGATGGCATGGTATCTAAAATGAGTCGTTAAGTGAAAAAAACAAGATATATATGTATAAAACATACACACTATATGCAATGAATACACAGATTTCTACCTTTAAATTTTTGAAAAATACATAGCCAGTAAGTTCTTCTGATTTATGTAGTTATGTTCTGTAAGGTCGTTGCAAATACGGAATCAGGGTGAGATCCTGGGAGGCTTCTGCCACACCGTTTCATCAGCCGATCAATGTATAACCTTGCTGTCTGAGTGTTTCTGTTTAAAGACACGTTATTTAATATATATTGTTGGTTGATTAACATTGAACTCACGGACAATAACACTGTAATTCATGCCTGAATAAAGCTTCTTCATAGGCACATCTCACCCCACTTGTGCTGAGGAGGCCTAAATAGCACCTCAGTCTTGCTCAGTGTTAGCCGGAAGTGTATACAATGGAAGCCTTCAGGAGAACTAAATGGACTTCTTCTGATCAATGCTGCTTCTGTGGATTCTGCCAACTAGGCTTGCGTGAGTCTGAGGATGCTTTCTGCCTCGGACCAGTTCTGCCATGACTGGTTGAGTGTCACTTCCTCTGAGAGTGGATGCTGTAAGGTGATTGTGCTGCCCAAGGCCATGTGCACAGCCCAGGTGTGTCACCCCTTCCACAAATCACTGTCCACCCATGACTTGGAGCTCTCCGTGTCTGCAAATGCCTCAAAAAGTGCTGTTATGTATTGGCTTTGGAGTTACAATTCAGTTTCGAGTAGGCAAATTTGCAAATATGAAATCCGCAAGTAATGAGGATCAGCAATATACACCCCCCACCCGGTATCCATATGCATATAAATGGGAAGATGCTGCAAGGGTTAAAGGAAACTCTTTGTTGGAAATTATCTTTGGGGATGGGACTGTGGGGCAGGAATGAGACAAGTTGCACCTGTTATGGTAACCCCGTCTGCCCTACACGGCATTTTTACTGTGTACGGCCCATATTCCTTTCCCTGTCCCCTCCCCGCCTCCTCTCCCTCCACCACGGCGATCATCACCATCCCGTCAGCTTGCACGTTTTTCTGAGGAGCTCTAGGAACAAGGTTTTACTGGAGCCCAACTGATCACAGTGAACACCCACTGAATCAGGCTCTGGAGCAAATTGGTCTGTATAATGTTGCAGATGAAGAATATTTTACAGATGTTCCCTATGACCAACTTGTAACTTTAGAAAAGGAAAAGAATTTAATTTAGATACACTGTGTCATAGTGCTCTTTTATTAAAAGAAAAATCTGAATAGAACCTTTTGTCTTCCTGCAAGGCAAGGAAGGAATTGTTTCTTAATTAATGTAGAGATCTCCGCTCCCTTCCCCCAGGTACTTTCTGTGATGTGCTATAACCCTGGTTAAAGCTAGATGAAATTGAGCTGACAGTGGATAAAGAAAAAGATGTGTAAGGCACGCCCATGTGTCGTCATAACAGGCACGCATTAGTATTACTGGTCTCCAGGGGACTGTCACCCTATGTCCATTGCTAGTCTGTAATCTAAATTCAGATTTCTGTATAATTGGATTTCTGGCAGTATTAATCTGTCCATCACCCCATCTTTTCTTAACTATTGAGAATATTGTCTCTTCAATGTGTTTGTATGTATACACATATCTAATCAAGATGTGTGAAAACACCTCTTCATTTGAAAAAAAAATCAGCAGGCTTATACAGAATAACTTTAGCAACAAATGGCGAGTTTATTTTAAGAATAAACTTTGTAAATATATAGACCTCTAAAAATAAAAATAGTAAAATTTCTCATACGTTTATTTTCCTTACCAAATATGACGGTTACCCACAAGTAGAGCAGATTGCAGTTATTGCTGATCTTATGTCTGAAAAACCACAAGCATTTTGGGGAAAAGCAGATGAACAGCTATTGGTTCACACCGTTTACTTTTGCCTCTATACACAGAAGCCTTCAGGAGAACTAAATGGACTTCTTCTGATCAATGCTGCTTCTGTGGATTCTGCCAACTGGGCTTGCGTGAGTCTGAGGATGCTTTCTGCCTTGGACCACTTCTGCCATGACTGGTTGACTGTTACTTTCTCTAAGAGTGGATGCTGTAAGGTGGTCATGCTGCCCAAGGCCAAGTGCACAGCCCAGGTGCATCATCCCATTCACAAATCACTGTCCACCTGTGACTGTGAGCACTAAGATATGACTATGAGCACTAAGATGTAAGTTGCCATCACTTTGTACACTGTGAAAGGCCTTCTTGCTAACTAACCCTGTAAAACTCTGAAATTCACGTAACCATCTTATTCTTTTCCTATAGGCAGAGCCATATGCAAACTAAACCATCATCAGAGAAGTGCCTGGGCAAACATAAGCACAGAACAGTCAGACTGTGGTCAAGTCTTGTAGCTCTGAGTTTTATTATAAATAAATTGTTTATTATAAGCATCATGCATGTTCATGTGTGTGTTGTCTATGACTGGTCTCATGCTGTGATAGCAGAGTTAAGAAATTGCAACATTGACTTATGGCCCCCAAAGCTGAAAATGTTGATTTACTATTTGTCCTAGGCTGGAAAACTATGTTTTATGTCATGTGGCCTTGTCTTGTGGGTAGGTGACTTACAGAGACGTAGGAGTAAAGAAATAAACATAGTCATCAGGAGAGTTGAAATGGAAAGGATGCCGTTAATTAGAGTCAGAGTTATGGCAAGTGGATGGAAGAAGAATCTGGGAGGAACCTGGTCAGAAGATGGGGGCCGTAGAAGAGACCTCCTCCCAAAGCATAGATGCTATGCCAGAGAGTGGGGGGAAGGAGGGAGGGAGAGAGACAGAGAGGAGAGACGAGATACCATGTGGAGGCCTTGAGACACAGATCAGCCTGTTCCTCGAGCTCCCCTTGGTTTTTGACCACTGTCCTATTTACAGCTATAAGTACCTCAACCCTCTGTCCATGGAAAGCAAAGAGCTCTTTTTGCAGTTTAAAGAGGAGGACTAAAACAGACCATAATGTGTTTGACCTCCATGAGGCAAATTTATTTCCCTTAGTTCTAAGTTCCCATGGGGAAACTCACTTGTTAGATCTCAGTATTGATGGTAAACATGAAGAAGTAAATTTGGGTAGAAAAGTCATTTGATGTAGTAGACAAGGACTGGGTTGATAAAACACTTAAATGTAATGTTGACTGCAGTTAAGATATCTCACACTTCATGACATTAAATAACAATTTCCTTTTATTTCATTTATTCAGCCATTCCATAAATATTGAAGACCTACTAAGTGTAAAGAATTTGTGCAAGACAGTTTGATGGATGAGTACATGAATCACATGAATCATGTATGTAACATCTACTCCCAGGGAACACATGGACAGTGCAAGGGACTCTGAGACCTATGGTAGCAGTCTTGTAATAAAAAAAATGTCCATGAAGAGAATAATGGAGCGATCAGTGGCAATGTCATCATATAATAAAATGCCATATCGTAGTGGAAAAGAATGAACTCAAGCTATCAGAATCGATGCTTCTACCTCTAAAACCTAATGTTGAAAAAAAAAAATAAAACCTAATGTTGAGTCAAGAATAAAGGTGCAAAAAACATTTTCATAGTGTGAGACGAGCTATGAATATTGTAAAACATTGAAACCAATGCTTATCTATGGCTTAGACCAGCATACATATATTCTATAATTGTTTTTGTATAATTTTTTTAATGTTTAGAATTGATATAAGGATAGCTTTTAAATCTCTAGAGAAAGGGGGAATGGGGTTAAGGGGGCATATGCAGGAATTTCAACTGTATCTGCATATTTAAATTCTTTTTTTTTTCCCCATAAAAGACCAAAGCTCGAGGAAACACAGCCAAATGGGTGACAGATGCATAGTCATTCATTTTATTTTTCTCTGACACTTTTTCTGTTTGAAATATCTCAGAAGAGAATAAAGAAAAGCCTAGGTGTGTTTATATGGAGACATAGCCCAAAGAAGGGAGGTGCGGGTGGTTATCAGGGTGGGTGTTCAGGATCGGGACTTTCATTGTGTGTTTAGTCATATTAGTCAGCTGAATGAACATGGCCTTGGATAGCGAGCATCCAGGCACCACTTCGTGTGCTCAGACTAATAGATGAAGCCTGGAGGTGGCTGTGTCTGGGCACAGCCCTTGTCCTGCTCACAGGCGTGCAGTGGTGCACACATGACAGCGCAAGGGACTCTGAGACCTCTGGTAGCAGATTCATCAGGAATCGCTGGCTGTCCTTTGGATGCAAAGCAGAGGTTCCAAGCACGTTGGGGTCCTAGACCCTTTCAGAATATTAAAATAAAACACCTACTCTACCATTGATCCATGTAACCAAAAACCACTTGCACCTTTAGATGTGTTGAAATAAAAAAATAAAAATGTATCACAAAGGAAAAAACAACAGCAACGATGAACCATGTCCTTAAACAGACATGCACATGTCAATGACTCCACACATTTCCAGAAGTTCACAGACCATGGAATCCAAGAACTTTGGTTAAGAAAGTTGTAGGTGTAGACACATTACACAGGTAAATCTGGCAGCTGCCAGTGAAAGAGCCAGTGGTACAGGCCCTGGGAATAGACCACAGGGCTTTGGAGATGGAGTTACAGACTCAGTAAACGGTGCACACAACCCAGGGAGACTAAGTTCGCTGATTTAGGTACCCTGTTACCACCATCAATCTTAGAGCACAAATGACCAAAGTGTACAGAATCTGTCCTTGCACTTGTTGCTTTGTAAAGGCTCTCGAGTGCTTCTTTAAGCTAGTTCTGCCCCTGTGTGCAGTTTTAGGGTGGTGAAAAGGAAACTCAGTCAGATGACAAGCAAGTTCTTGGCGTCAAACCTCAACCACCAATGCAGAGTATGACCAAGGAAAAAGTTGGAGTAAAAAGTCACAGACAACATGAACTTAACACATTTTTATTCACGAGGTGGCAAAAGACAGAAATCGCCAAAGTTGGGTTCGTGGAATAAATTTTGCAGTGACTGACATGCCCAAATACATTTCACAGACAGTCTCTCATTCCAAGTACTATTTTTTTCTGACTGTTACATATTTTGATTTATGATTTAAACACAATGACTCTTTTGTAACATTAAACTCCATTTCCATTCTTCCGAAATGTTGTTTATGTAGTCACTGGTTTGAGAACAATTAAAATGCACTTATGTGAGATATAAACTAAGTATCCTTTTTGGTCTTGTTTCTTATAATTTAATCTGCATTAGATCACTCAACTAGTAATTGTTATTGTAATAATCTATGCTAACTGTTCTTTTCTTTGAAGTGGTTGACTAGCTAGAGTGTATAAAACAGTGATTTATGGACATGCATTTTGAAATAACCAATATAAATAGGTACAGGATAGTTATACCACATTGTAAACAGCCACCTAGACAAATGAAATGCAAAATGAAAAAAAAGTACTGCAAATACGTTGAAATGTATAGTTCAGGCTGACTGCTGAACGCCATATTTATATAGCCATGTAAAAAACAGAGATAAACTAGAAATTCCAGAATATTTTCAAACTGACATCTTGACACTTTACTATTTTCCTCTGCCGGGAGAGTAAATGAATGGTTTGCCTTCTAGGGAAAAATTTACTTAAAAGAGAAAATATTTTAAATTCATACTTTTATAGAAGAAAACAAGGATAGTTCTTAATAGGAGGGGAAGGGGAGGGATATGCGTGTATGGTCGGGCACGGTGAAATACGTTAGCATAAGGGATTGTTTACTTATGATTAATTGCTTCCTTTTTTTATTCCTCACGTATTTATGTGGTGAGCACTGGTAATATGAAGATGGAAGAAATAGTCCTCGCCTTCAAGTAGATTTGAACTTACGGGAGAGAACTCAGGAAATAATCAGTTTATCAACTTAGCCATCGGAATGACACATTCAGCAACTGACCCCATGGGGTGTAAAGAAGAGGGTGGTCAGAAGGGTCATGCTTAAATTGGGTGGATGAAGGAAAAGAGCTCAGGCCGTTGAGAAGACAGGTGGGAAGAAATAGAGGCCAACACGGGAGAGAAGATTTTGTAAACTATTCTGTGCATTAGAAACCGCACCTTCTGTGTGGAGGACGGACGAGATGAGATTTATGCCTTCTTCAGATCTTGTCTTCATACCTTTTGTTCATGGGTTTAATGTAGCTGCTGCTCCCCTTTTTGAACTGTGATTGCCTGCTAATCTACTAAATGAAATCCTCAAGAGGAGGAAGAGTAATTTATTCATCTCTCTTCCCTAGTGCCTAACATGGGCCAGGTGACTGGTGGGTCCAAAGTGAAGGCTCTTTTAGCTCAACTGAATGAATGAGAGGGTAGATGGGTGGATGGACAGATGGACGGATACTCTGGAATTAGAAAGAAATGTACTTGAGCTATGACTGCTTCAGTGGAAAAAACAACATAGGAGAAAAAAAGTAATACACGGGGTGTGGTAGAATGTAAAAATATTTTTACTAGACATACCCTTGGACTTTATGACAAATTAGAAATTATTTCCTCTTATGCCTGGTGCTTCTAAAATTTCACATTCATGCCTGCACTAGTATACTTGCTAAATTGTTGGACGCAACTCTCCCTTGATGTAGAAGTCTATTCTTTCATTGGATTGATAGTTTTTAAAAAGTAATTCAGGTTTTCCAATTAAAACACTCTAATTTGGAATGTGTAACCTAAATTATGTGAAAATAAACTGCTTACTTCACTGGAAAAAAATCTTAATTCTGTTAAACTCTTTCAAATGGTTTTACATATCAAGGAGAACACCTTTAAATTACGAATGGAGGAAAAATAAAATAGCTCTGGAGACACAAGGAGAGCAAGCAGACAGCTGGAATTTTGGGGAAATGTCTGTGGTATTTGGGTTTATTTTTAAGAGAAAGAAAAATTTTCCATTATATTTTATAACACAATAACATTTGAAAAACTTACACTCCATAAGGGTCTTTGTAATGCTGATGTAAAACTCAGATTATATTTTAATCATGAATTACAGATTTCTCTTTTGATGCAGGTGAGAGGATAAGAAACAATCTTTTATAGCTTCTTCCATTTCCTTTAATCGCATCCTCCTCCTGTCTCAATGCTAGAACACTCCATTTATTTTTATTTTTATTTTTCATGAGATCTATGTGTAAACACTACCACATCATATGTAAATAAGAACACTTCAAATATTCCCTGGGACATTGAAAGGAAATCAAAGAAAACATTCTGAAATGTGTAGGCAACGTTCAAAGTGCTTGAAACAGAAGGGAGAAAAAAAGAGGCTTTCTAACCTGCGTCTTTTTTAGTTGAGTGTTTCAGAAGATGAAGAAGTTTTAATTATGTGCTTCCTTAGCAGAGTGGGATATTAATTCCTATGAATCATTCTCTCCAACCTCCAGGCCCACTCTCATTTCTCTCTGCCTTTTCTCCCCCATCCGTCCCATCCCCCTGTTCCTTTTCTCATTCCTCGTCTTCCCACCTCTGCTGGAACAAAAAGCCAAATTTGCTTGGTGAGGATCCCCTAGAATTGAGCAGGACCGCAGGACGAGTCAGTCTTGCTTTGTACTTCCTGTTCCCTTCCTTCCCGACCTGAATATCCCTTAGACTTTTTCTGCTGTCGATCACAGCCTGCGTCTCCCTGCCCCCTGGCCCGCGCCTTTGCTCAGGGGCCTTTGGAAAGGTGGAAGGGGCACGTGCAGATGCCAAAGAGCCGTCCTGTGTTCTGTTTCGCCCTGTAGAGAGACACTGCGGTGGTGAGGAAGGCAGGCTGCTGAGTGTCACCATGGACAAGGAAACGTCCAGGTCTCGGTTTCCTCATCTATTAAGTGAAAAGGGTTAGAACTGTGTCACGAAAGAGTGAAATGTACTGAGAATTACATAAAATGATAGAAAAGATGGGCACCTGAGTGTCGTCGTTTATAACATCCTGTGATAATTCCCCAGGTCTTTCCTTTTTTTTGAGACAGAGTCTCACGCTGTTACCCAGGCTACAGTGCTATGATGTCAGCCCAGCTCACAGCAACCTCAGACTCCTGTGTTCAAGTGCCACTCCTGCCTCAGCCTCCCGAGTAAATGGAACTACAGGTGCCTACTACTGTGCCTGGCTCATTTTCCCCCCTATTTTTAGTAGAGATGGGGTCTCACTCCTGCTCAGACTGGTCGCAAACTCGAGAAGCACTCAAGGGGTGCATCTGTCTGAGCCTCCCAGAGTGCAAAGATTACAGGCGCGAGCCCCCATACAGGATCTGAATTCCCCATTTCAATCCATACCTTTATTCACAGACAATCCCACGTATTTACAGATTATAAGAATCACAGCAGCAATTGCTTACTGTAGTTTGTTTATGCCGTAAAAAAGATTTTAATTTATTTTTTTATTTTTTTTATAATTTTATTGAATCATAATTCTGTACATTGGTGCAATCATATGACACGATTCATATACATTCAGAAATGTTTTGATCGTACTGTTACAGATAGCCTTCATGGCATTTTCTTGATCACTATATAAAGACATTGATACTCTACCTTCAATAAGTTTCGCCAGTACCCTGCTAAGATGCACCAATAGTGGCTTCTTATTGCAGATCTCGGATCTCCGTGTTGCTTGTTTTCCATTTGCTTTTTTCGAGCACCCTTGTCACTACTTCCCCGTGGTAAAATTCTTTTCTTGAACTATCTGAAGTAGATTCTTCTTTCTCTGATTGAACATCGAGTGACACGTGCACTCTTAAGCACGGGTTCTTTTCCTCAGATGAAAAATAAAGTACGTGGTTCAAACAAAGTAAAAAGATGCGGGCAGCGCCTGTGGCTCAGTGAGTAGGGCGCCGGACCCATATGCCAGAGGTGGCGGGTTCAAACCCAGCCCCAGGCCAAAAACTATAAAATAAAATAATAAAAATAAAAAAAAAAAAGAAAAGTAAAAGCAATTAAAAAAAAAAAAACAACAAAGTAAAAAGATGCCTGTAAGAAACATTGAACGTGGTGGCAAGATGTGAAATACAGCACCCACGACAACCATGGCTGGTTGGGCTGGGAGGCTGCAAATCGGGTCTCACAGCTGTTCCGGAGAATAACATAACAGGATGAGAAAGTGTGTCTCGAAATAGGGGTGCTCGGGGGTACCTCCCCACCCCCTTGACATGCCAAGGAAATAAAGATATTCTGTTTTCAGATTCTAATAGGAAAAACTCTAGTCACGTGAGTGGGCCAAGAATTTAACATGTCAGCCTGAAATAAAACCACTTGACAAATGGCTCTGTGCTCTGTGCCCTGCAGCGTATTTGAAAATGGGAGACCTTTACTACTACGGCCATCAGAACCGGTCACAAGACCTGGAGTTGTCTGTGCAGATGTACGCCCAAGCAGCCCTGGATGGAGACTCCCAGGTAAGCTTCAGCGAGCCTGCACTTGGGGATACCATTTGTGAGCTTGCAAGGCCTAGGGTCCTAGTGTTTCTTTTCATCTACACACATCACAGTCGACAAAGCAATGTTCATCCATTCCGTACACTCTACACAACAGTTCTGTGCGTTCACCAGCCGGCATGTGAGTGGTGAAAGCCCACCGTGTCCTCCTCCCATTCTCATACAATCCTTTCAGGGGAGTGGAGACTATTCCAGCTATTTCTCTCTTTCTTTTTTTTTTTTTTTTTTTTTTGAGACAGAGCCTCAAGCTGTCACCCTGGATAGAGTGCTGTGGCATCACAGCTCACAGCAATCTCCAATTCCTGGGCTCAAGCCAGTCTCCTGCCTCCGCCTCCCAAGTAGC
>CAUYON010024220.1:0-14136 GCA_963573935.1 Arctocebus calabarensis | reverse complement strand
GTTTTTGGTTTTTACTGCTAAGATTTATTTTATTTTATTTTATTTTTTATTTTTATTTTTATATTTTTGAGACAGAGCCTCAAGCTGTCACCCTGGATAGAGTGCTGTGACATCACAGCTCACAGCAACCTCCAATTCCTGGGCTCAAGCCTGTCTCCTGCCTCCGCCTCCCAAGTAGCTGGGACCACAGGTGCCCGACACAATGCCCGGCTATTTTTTGGTTGCAGTCGTCATTGTTGTTTGGCAGGCCCAGGCTGGATTTGAACCCGCCACGTCAGGTGTACATGGCTGGAGCCTTAGCCCGCTGAGCCACAGGCACCGAGCCAACTAAGATTAATTTTAAAAGAAAGTATTTAGGGTTCAAATAAACGAATAGATTGTATTTAGTCCTTCTGTTCTATTATGCATTTCTATGAAAAGGTAAATAAAAAATAAGCACCTTATTACATTCAATTCAATTACACATGTATCTCCAAGACATTTTCAATTTCCTGATTTTTAAAATTTTGTTGCATTTATCAAACAGATTGTTATGTATCGTTTGCTTGCTAAGTCTTTTGCCAGTGTAAGGAAAGATTATGAATTTTGCATGCTTATTTACATTTAGTGATTCAATAAAGTTTTGACATTTCTAATAATTATAGTTAATTTTTCATTTACTTTTTTCTCAGATATGAATTTGTCTTTTACATTATTGTATCGGACTTTCCAATTTTTTATATCTTAGTTGCTTTTATTTTATTTTATATCATTTGCATATTTCATGATCAAGTTCATAATAATGGAGACATTACATATAATTTTATTTTACATTACATTATTATCTTGGACTCTGCTGCATCTATTGACATAATTAATTCCATCATCTGGATATTTCTTATTGTGTTGCTATTCATAAAATAGATTGTTCCCCATTAAGTTATTCTCTTATATTTGGAGAGAATGCTCTGTCTTAATTGTTGATACTTCCTTAGTGTAACGATTTATTTATCCACTCCTAATTTCATTCTTTCCACAAAACGTGGAACGGTTAATGTTAATTGACTGATAAATTGAAGAAGAATTCTTTACAAAGAATGGAAGTCTCTCCTCTTTTTATTGATGCTAAGAGATTCTCAAATGCCTTATGCTCTTCTTTGTCCTTTAGTCCATTGTAAAAGGGACCACTCCTGAGGAAGAATCCATACACTACCCCCTTGAACACTAATATAAGTATTAATAATTGTGGGATCTAGTAATGTGGCTTCCTCCTGCCCACGTAAAATCACTAATAAAGTAGTATCTGCTTTCACTTATGTCTTTCTCTTATACAGTTTCTTATTTGATTCAAACTTGGGCCTGCAAGGGGGTTGTTCTTTATCAGATTCCTTTGTCCACCAGCATTGTATTGCTTTTACACTAATCATTTATACCATCAAAATTCGGAGTTCTAAGTAATCATATATGTGATATTCTAATTTTTTTAGCAATTTTCAATAAAAGTTAAATATAGTGTTATGCTACTGCCTAGCCAGTACCATGGGTCACTGTTGAAGAGGAAGCCAATACAGGGAAGAGAGCAGGGGAAAGGCGGAAAAGGGTTATTCTCACAGGCACCATCTGAGGAGATGGGAGCAATGTCTCAAATCCATCTCCCTGAAACTTTGAGAGGAAATGTTCTAAAGACAGTTTGGTAGGCCCAAGGGTAGGCAATTGGGTCTGCTAATTGGCTGGGTCCAGGGCCGATTCGTAGGGTGTAGAAAGTGTCTTCTTTGCTGAGCTGGATGTCGGTGGGGCAGGGGGGTCACACAGCTGAGCCAGTTCCTTGTATACCCCACTGTTCTAGACAGGTCAGCCATTTGACTACAAGGCAGGGCCTGGAAGATATCTCAGAAAATATCTTCAGGTTTTGAAAAGGTAATGTTATCAACAGAGAAAAGTAAACATCTTTATGACCACCAGCTATGTGTCTCCAGAGTGAAATTATAGAGAGGCAAACGGGGGGGGAGCCAGTGGCTGATTATTATCATCATTCTTAGCTAGGATTGTGCCTTCTCAGAGTTTTAAGCCTTTGCCCTAGTTCTCGTCTTATTGATTTGTAAACTGTGGTTTCAATGTTAAAATCAAACAGAAATTTTTTGTTGCCTTTAATTTTGAAACACTCTAATTGAGTTCATTGGTAATTCTTTGACCATTTTCTAGTGTAACTGGATAATTTTTTTTTTGTGAATATTAAGTCAATTCAGATTTTTCCTAAATTATAACATGAACACCTTTGAGGAGATGCAAGTAGCCATCACAGCTTTCAAACTCACATGTAATGTGTAAGAAAGGAAAGTGTTGATCCTCTAGGAAAACCTATCATAATGACAGATTCAATCTTGTCTGACAGAGAAATTTGCATTAGCATTATCAATATTTGTGATATGATATGGTGGCTGCGTTTTTTGAACTTATCAATAATACAGTTATATTTCATATATTAAAGTCTTTGAGTCAATTTGAAATTCAGGTTAGTTACCCCTTTCACTGATCATAAATGCTCCTTTGGCTTGGCATTTTTCATTCTTTCCAATTAAAGCAATGAAAACTAAAAATAAAAATGTTTGATGTGCTGAAATTACTTCAAAGTGTGCATAGTGGTTTAAAATTACTGAAAGGCTTTACATTTTATGGGTACTCTACTGTGGAATTTAGAGCACTTCAATAATTTCAAATTACTCTTCACTACACAAAGCAATTTAAATTTATTGGAAACGAAATCTGGAAGAGTTCAAATTCTGGGCAACGTTGTACATATTACGTGAAAATTACTAAGAGCACTTAAGTGTTTTATAGAAGCGCTTCATTTAAAGGTGATCCAAACTTTAGTGTTGAATGATATATTAATAGAAATATTGGAAGTGCTGGAACCACTCCAGCTTCAATTCTAATTCAGAAAAGTTAAGCCCTTTGTTAAATACACTCATTCAATATTATCTAACTCTTCAAATATTCATAATATGATCTTTAAGATATCTTTGACAAAGTTTTCGTAATAGTCTATTTTCAAGAATTTTATAATTTATTTCAGGGAATTGGTACAGTTCCACTGATTGCAGTTTGGAGAGTTCAGACACAAATTCCAGTAGAAGTTCATATAAATTCTGATTCTACTAAAACCGTGCCATTGAACGGTTTTACTATATTTATTACATACAATATCACTACAATACCATCCTACAAGGTATACTACAAGAAAGTACATTATTATTCAAACAAACTAATCTCAATGCACTATACATTCATTATAAGTAAATCCATGATTTCACTAAGAAGTTGTATATAAAACATTTTAAACATATACATGATTTTGCGTGCATGATTTTCTCTTAGATTAAGAATTAGTAGCCTGAAATAGGAATTGAATTTTCAGGGGAAAATGTAATCTGCAGGATGATGAGTGGGTGAATGTGAAGGGCACGCCTTCCTATTGTCTGGGAACATCTTAGCAGTATTTTCTCTCCCTGACATGGCTTTGTATTTATGTACAGAGAGGCACAAGGAGGAAGAGCCGCAACTGAACCCTGATTTTCTCTACAGATCATAAGCGTCATTTAAAAATGGACCTTCCTATGAGCAATATCCTCTCAAACCTTAAAAAAAAGGGGAATTGTTTTTGTTTTACCTTAGTGAAGATGCAAGCCCTTAAGCATTTTGTCAGCATTTCAGGAGTGATGAATACGCTGGCTTGAAGTTCTTCATGCATACATTTTAATGATTAGGAGGGACTATAATTCTCTCTCGCCTTCCTGAAGTTCCATAGGATCCTAACTCCTGAAACTGAATCTGCATTATCTGGTAGGCATCTTTATAAATGAATTTAGAAATGCTGCTCACAGTATTTGCCTCCAGTGACATTCACTCTAATTGAATTGTAAATGAAGCAGTCTGGGTGAAAACCAACCTCAAGCTTTCTTCACTAGGGAAAGGCAGAGAAAATCCTTAAATAGATTCCCTTTCATTGCCATTGACACTGAAATGACATTGAAAGTTGTCCATTCACAGCTTTTCTTTTTTTTTTAAAGGAAAGAAATTCGATTCAAATTACTCATGTCTTTAGGATAGTTAGGGCTACCGTGTCCTCACAACAAAGAAAGGTGAGAGTCAAATCCACATGTGTCTCAAATGAAAACACTAACAATGTGAACTATTTACAAACCATAATGTGCGGTAGCTTTTTAAAATATGGTAAGCAACCATAGTTTAAATGCTGTGACAAAATTTGGAAGATGAAGTACTCTCATGGTGTTTGATGCCTCTCATGGAGGCGTCAAAATTGAGATTGATTTTGATTTTTGGTGGATGATCTCACTTGACACATGGACCACGTGATTGAAATTTAACTCAAAATCATAGAATTGTGATAAGAAGAAAAAAAACAATAAATACTTTTAGACTTGATGCTTAAAAGTAGGTATCAAGACCAAAGAGAAAGTAATTAAAATGAAGAATAAGTAATTTATACAAATAAATATTTTGGTAGTTTTCAGAAAAAAGAAACACAATTGTTAAATCTTACAAAAAAAATCTTACTTTGATACTCAATAAATGCACAGTTTATAAAACACTAATATCTATTAACAATCTGTTCCTAATAATTGAAGTTCCCTTACCTGAAAAAACAACGACTATATCTGATTACATATGATCCTTACCCTATTTTTCCATACAGTTTAATATCATTCCATTTCTGCGAAGTTCATAATTTGAAAAAGGAAAATGACAAATAGAAAGGTATCAATGGGTTGGGATTAATAAGTAAAATCTTGTGGAAAATAATTGATAAAGGAGATAGATGTAAAAATTGAGAGAGATAGCACTACAGCACAGGAATTATTCTGAAAGATCTTTCACCATAACAAAATTGCATTCTGATAAAAGTACAATATTATTGGGTGGTGCCTGTGGCTCAGTGGGTAGGGTGCCAGCCCTAAATACTGAGGGTGGTGGGTTTGAACTCGGCCCTGGCCAAACTGCAACAAAAAAATAGCCGGGCGTTGTGGCGGGCGCCTATAGTCCCAGCTATTCAAATGGCCGAGGCAAGAGAATCCCCTCAGCCCAGGAGTCAGCGGTTGCTGTGAGCTGTGATGCCATTGCACTCTACCAAAGGCGATAAAGTGAGACTCAAGTCTCAAAAAAAAAAAGTATGATATTATTTATAAAATTATTTATGCACTAATGAGAAATTAAGGAAAATAGATAGGTAAGACTAAAATAGAAACGCTAAGGGAAAAAAGTGGCTAGGGAAAAAATGAAAATAACTAATCTCAATTCATCACAGTAAGGTCTGCACCCGTTTCAACTTCCAGGAAGTGGTACTTTTGGGAGTCTATTGCTGTTGTTCTGTGCGTTCGGTAGCCTGACCCACTGGAGGGCAACACAGAGCTAGAGGGCTAATCCTCAGATGTAAACGCAGTTGCATAATTGAATGACATCTAAATAAGCAAAAAAGACATGCAACACTCAACAATGAAAGATTACATTAAATCAGCCTCAAATGAAAAGATACCTGCAATACAAGTAATTCACAATGATCTAGAGTAGCATTTGATTTGAGGCTAATAGGAGATTCCCAAAGGGAAAATGCTACACCCATAGGGGTTGTACAAATTCTCTAACATGACCACAGAGAATATTTCTAAGAACTTGAAAATGGAACAGATATACTATCTGGACTGGTGGAGGTAGATAAATCACGTTATAAAACAGCTTTGCTTTTTTTCTTTTAAGGCTATATAGGTGTGGGGATCCATATATTTAAATATGTGTGTGTATACACGTGCATATATAACACATACATAGAAATCAGCTCTGCTTTTTTTTCTTTTAACTCTGTATATGTGTGTACATATATGTATATAAACATGTATACATATGAAGTGTTAAAAGACAAAAAGTAAAACTAATTTTTATCTGTGTGTGAATATATATATTTGCATACAATCATATCCATATTCAACTTTTAAAGACAAAGTTCATTTCTAAAATGATTCACCAATATACATTATATGTTTATAAATACAGACGACATTTTTTTTGTAGAGACAGAGTCTCACTTTATTGCCCTCGGTAGATTGCTGTGGTGTCACACAGCTCACGGCAACCTCCAACTCCTGGGCTTAGGTGATTCTCCTGCCTTAGCTCCCCCGAGTAGCTGGGACCACAGGCACCCACCACAACGCGGGGCTATTTTTTGTTGCAAATTGGCTTTGGCTGGGACCTGGTTTGAACCCGCCACCCTTGGTATATGGGGCCAGAGCCCTACTCGATGAGCCACAGGTGCCACCCACTTGCGGTAATTTGTTACAGCACTCCAATGACACTAGAACATTAGCATCACACAGTGGGTAAGTAGCAGGGCTGGAGTTTGATTCCAGTTGTTTACTTCCCAAATACAAAGTATAACTCATATCCCATGCTACCAAGGAAGTTTTTTGTTTGTTTATTTGTTTTTGTAGAGACAGATTCACTTTATCACCCTTGGTAGAGTGCCGTGGTGTCTCACAGCTCACAGCAACCTCCAGCTCCTGGGCTTATGCGAGTTTCTTGCCTCAGCCTCCCAAGTAGCTGGGACTACAGGCGCCCACCAAAATGCCCGGCTATTTTTCTGTTTTTGCAGTTCGGCCGAGGATGGGTTTGAACCTGCCACCTTCAGTATATGAGGCTGGCGCCATACTCCATGACCCACAGGTGCCACCCCAGAAAACATTTAAAAAACATATTTATGTGTTGTTTGTTTGGGTTTTTTTGCAGTTTTGGGCTGGGGCTGGGTTTGAACCCACCACCTCTGTCAGATGGGGCTGGTGCCCTACTCTTTTGAGCCACAGGTGCCACCCTTTAAAACATATTTAAACTCTCTTCAAAGTTATCTTAAGAGCTGCCACATAAACTACTAAGCATATAACCAGAGACATCTCCAGAATTTGTACCCAAGAAGACATATAAAAGTTGTATTTAATTTTAAAAGTAGAGAAAAATATTCAAAGATAAAAGATTGAACATAAAGTTTTCAGGTAGACTAGTAGAAAGAAATGAACTATAGCTACATGATGTAGTAACATGAATTAATCTTAACATAGTGATGTACAGAAAAAAGAATTTCTAAACACTGACTATAACATACTACTATTTTAGTGCAATATAAAAGTAAGTTAAACTATCTACAGTTTAGAACTTTATGCATGCATGAAAACATATCTTAAAAAATTAAAAAAATTATAACCTGAAGTGCTTAACAGCACTATCTACAGTTTAGAACTTTATGCATGCATGAAAAACATATCTAAAAAAATTTTTAAAATTACACCTGAAGTTCTTGACAGCACTTATCCCTAGTAGGTAAGAGATAGGACAGCAAAGAGTTTACTTTTGAGAGGGGTCACAAGGACAGATTCTGTGATAGTAGTAATATTTCAGTTCTTATTGATAGGCTCACCATTGTTTATTTTCATCATGTTTTAGAATACACAGATTTATTACATTATTTCTTTGTATATACCAAATACTATACAAGAGAACTAACGAAAATGATCAGGTAAAGAAATTCCTTCAAAAACCCTTTCATAGTTTTATTAGCTACATTCTTTCTTGTAGTTGTTATGATGTTTCTATTTTAATTCTAAATAAAATTAACTCTGGATTTTGTTTTATTAATGAGAATATTATTCATAAAAATTTCAAAAATAAAGAATTGTTTCAGAGGATAGTTTTTAGTTATTTCTCAGGATGAGTTTAAATGAAAACAAAAGTAAGTGCTAAAAAAATCATTATCTATCAATTACTTATACAACCAATATTATTTTAAATTACTTTACAACTTTCATCTTATGAATGGTTCAGAAGTAAATTATGTATTCAGTTTTTAGAACATTTATTATTGATTAGGAAAAAATGATCAAATAAAATAACTTGCAAATCAGTCAAGCTATTAAATACTAAAATCAAAATATGACCTTGCCTCTCTAGTGTTTGCACTTACCCAGTATGATACATAATTTAATGTTTTCTCTATATGTCCTCTTTCTGGAAGGTACTGACGTGATTATGATGTGTGACTTTTTTATCACTGTATTTACATTAGCATGTATGTTATTGTGCATGTCAATAACTATAATCAAGACATACACACACCTAATTATAGTTAATTTTTAGGAAACTTTGTTTCTATCTACATTAATCTGTCCTCTCTTGGTTTTTATTTATCATTATCTTTAGTATTATTATTATTATTTTGCCAGGGCTGGGTTTGAACCTGCCACCTCCAGTATATGGGACCAGCACCCTACTCCTTTGAACCACAGGCACTGCCCTTCTCTTGGTTTGTAAATATCTTTCTATGAGTATTCTAGCTCAATGTGAGACTGGGTAATGCTTACATGTTTGCAGAATCAAAATATTTTTGGTTTCGGCTCGGCGCTTGTGGCTCAAGCGGCTTAAGGCACCAGCCACATACACCTGAACTGGCGGGTTGGAAACCAGTCTTGGCCCGCCAAACAACAATGATGGCTGTAACCAAAAAAATAGCCAGGCGTTGTGGCGGGCACCTGTAGTCCCAGCTACTTGGGAGGCTGAGGCAGGAGAGTCACTTGAGCCCAGGAGTTGGAGGTTGCTGTGAGCTGTGATGCCACAGTACTTTACCCAGGGCGACAGCTTGAGGCTCTGTCTCAAAAAAAAAATTTTTTTTTGGTTTATGTCTCTATTAAACTTTTTCTCTATATCTATTAAAACATATAAGTTTGTGATAGCTTTAAAAGCATATATTAATGCAATAGCCAAATAAAATTTTCTGTTTTATGGTTTCTGTGAATGTCCAGTTTTCTTCATTTTGCCATATATGTTATCCACTGAAACTAGTTGTGTCTGTTTAGAGAAATTCTTTTTTTCTCAGAATACCAAATGAAGTTTTACATTTAAAGTTTGGTTGAAATGAGACAGTAAGGAAAACTTCATGAATAATTTTCTCTGAAATAATTATCTTGTAACAAAGTAAAAACCAAGAATAATTGACAGAGTATTTTTAGGTTCTGATAATAGTGTCTTTAAATGTACCGCATTTTGTTAATTCTCTCTGTTCTACAAGGTCATATTCAAGGGGGAGTGTTTTATTTATATGTATGTATTTATATATTTATATTACATATTTATATAAATATATATGCACACACATCTAAATATGTGTATAGATATAGATATAGGTTCTGTATATATATGTGTAGATATATATACAGAACGATATAGTATAGATATAGGTTCTGTATATATATGTGTGTGTGTATAAATGTTTGATTTGAGTATAAATATAGACAAATTTGATATATACATATATATATGTTGGATTTATATTTATATATATAATATCTATGTTGAATTTTGTCCACTATTTCTGGCTTATAACTCCCATAGCCCATATTATTTCTTAAGTGACTAAGAAAATAAGCACATCTGTTATTAAAGTATTTGTCTTTTTCTTCTTGTTTCCTGAAACAGTTCTGATACCTGTTCAGGGTGATAAATGTTAAGGACAGTAAATTGTGGCGGTGCTCGTAGCTCAGTCAGTAGGGCACCCACCACCTATACCTAGGGTGGCGCGTTCGAACCCGACCCGGGCCTGCTAAGTAACAGTGACAACTGCAACCATAAATAGCCGGGCATTGCAGCGGGCACCTGTAATCCCAGCTACTTGGTAGGCTGAGGCAAGAGAATTGCTTAATCCCAAGAGTTTGAGGTCGCTGTGAGCTGTGATGCCACAGCACTCGACTCAGGGCAACAGCTTGAGACTCTGTCTCAAAAAGAAAGAAAGGAAAGAAAGAAAGAGAGAGAGAAAGAGAAAGAAAGAGAGAGAAAGAGAGAGAGAGAGAGAGAAAGAGAGAGAGAGAGAGAGAGAGAGAGAGAGAGAGAGAGAGAAAGAAAGAAAGAAAGAAAGAAAGAAAGAAAGAAAGAAAGAAAGAAAGAAAGAAAGAAAGAAAGAAAGAAAGAAAGAAAATTGTGAAAATGTTGGGATGTTGTAGGTGTCGGAAGCAGGCTTCAGAAACAGCGCCTCTCTCGCTCAGCCCTACTCTTGCCCTCCTTAACCAGTTCCTTTTTCTCCCACAAGCAGACCACAGAGACCGAAAATACATTCTAAACTGCAGCTAGTCTTGGAGCTGGCAGGAGGAGGTGTTTGGACCTGCCTTGTCTGATTGCAGGTCACACACCCCCGTTACCCCCGTTACCCCCATTTCAGAAGGGCTGCGGCCCCGTCCAGACCCAGAATGCTGCAGTGAGGCCAAGAAGGGTGCCCCCCACTTTGTATTAGCAGTAAAACAAATGCCTTTCACCTGACCACACACCCGCACAGGTGCCCGTGCTTCCATCGGAGAGGACGGGGTTTGGACGGCTTCCAGCCGGGGATGCACAGATTCCCGGAGAGCGGAACACCAGAGGGGCAGGGAGGTCCACACACCTTCGCACGTGCCCGGACCTGTGCCATCTCTTCATCTGCATCCTTTAAAATATCCTTTGTAGTACACCAGTAAATATATAAGTGTTTCCCTGAGTTCTCTGAGTTTCTCTAGCAAACCGGTTGAATCAACAACTACAAAAAAAAAAAAAGGTGGGGGGGATTTGTGGGAAACTCAATCGATAGCTCGTTGGTTGGAAACACAAAAAATAACCTGGGGCTGGTGACTGGCAAGGCAGGTAAGGGTCAGTCTTGTGGGATTGAGTCTTCAACCTGTGTGATCTGATGCTGTCTTTGGGTAAATTGTGTCAGAATTGAATTGAATTAGAGAACAGCTGGTGTCCACTGCAAAATGCATTGCTTGCTTCCAGGGTGGTGAAAAACTTCCACATGTTTGGTCACAGAAATCTTGTGTTGAGTGTTGCAATGTGAGAACAGAGGAAAAGCCATTTTTTCCCTGCTTAGGAAGGATCTTTATCGTTAGTTTATCTTTTGAGAAATTAAAATATTCTAATTGCTTGACAGCATCAATGAAATGGTTTGTGTGCTACCATTAATATAAACACAATTTATCATAAATTGTACCTTTTCTGTAACATTGTGAAACAGCAAATCTTCTGAAACTGATAAGCCTGTAGGATTTGTTATTTTATGAAGATTAATAATAAAAATTTTAATCTTAAGTTAAAAAACAATATTGATATAGGCAATGTTACTGGTGGGTTGATTCCTGGTTTTGATTACTGTCTCAAAGGTTGAGAGTTATGTTAGATAATTAATAGCTAAGCAAACAAATAGCATTCACTTTTATACAAAATAATGGCATTTTCTTGCTCATATGATAATTTAAGAAGATAATTTATTTTTCCAGTCATTGTATGATTAGTGCCTCTTTAAAGCATTATTCCATTTTACTAATTAAGAAACTAAGGTTCAGAGAAATCATGTAGTATGCCTAAATCATAAAATAAGGGAACTATTATTCAAAACTAGATATGTGTTACCTTCCTAATAAGTACTTCTACTATATCATGTTGGCTTTCTGAAAGCTGACTCTTGCGGATCTGTTGACAAGCTTTGAAATATACTTCACACAACGTAACAGCAAGTCACAGTAGCAAAAAAAAAGTTGAATGAGGGAAAGTCAAATATCACACCACAAACCTCTAAACTATTCTTTCTGATGTCCCCTTTAAGGTAGAAAAATATCCTTCAAATAATGTTGAAATACAGTATACAAAACTTGAGGACACATTACTAAAGAGATGACATGCTTCAGGCAGAAATATGGCTTTGCTTTTTGTCAATGAAAAGCTCTGATGATAAACTGATACACCAAAGGTAGAGAAGTATGTTGTACAAAGTAGTGATAAGCTTACAGCTGGGGGCATGCCAAATTTTAACATACCAAAAATGCTTCAGACACAGGAATTTTGTCTTCAGGAGGTTCTTGGTCTCAGTGATTCAAAGAATGAATCCATGGACCAGAAATCAGTGGTAAGACAGGGTTTATTTACAGAAAAGAATACAAAACACCTAAGCTCCCAGCAGGGAGAGAAAAGCTCTCTCCATCTGTCTGTCTCCCTGGGCTGTTTGTCTAGGGGTGTATATAGTCGCATGGGGTCTTCTGTAGTTATATTTAGCACGTCTGGGACCCTCTATAGTTACATTTAGCATGTCTGGGACACGTCTGGGTGGCAAATGAATGGATACAATCCCTTTCATTCCCAGGCCTAGGAAACTTACATGAAATTGACCAGGCCTAGGAACCAAGAGTTCCCTTTTCATGGAAAGGGCAACAGGAGGGAAACCTAAGGTGCTGGTGTCTCCTAAACAGTTGTCTGGCCCTAGGGCTGCCGGTGCCCCTTCCTGCCCTACAGCCTGCTTGTTCCTCTGCTTGCTGCCACTGCGCCAACACTGCCAAATCCCAGGCAGCCAGTCATCATTCGCCCTCTCCCCCAGCTCAACTGAGGTGGCTGGGATGCCACTTGTCCTGTATCACTTTCAAATGAATTACCCTGCTATAAAGAGTTTTGTTGAATCTACACTATGCAGATACACAGGACAGAACCTGTTACTACAAAGTCTTCTTTATTGCTACTTTAAGTTATTCGTAGATTTTGATTATTAGCCCCCCCCCTTTTGTAGACAGAATTTTACTCTGTCACACTGAGTAGAGTGCTTTGGTGTCATAGTTCACAGCAACCTGTAACTCTCAGACTCATGCATACTCTTGCCTCAGCCAGCCTTGTGGCTGGGACTACAGACACCTGCCACAATGCCAGCTAGTTTGTCTGTTTTTAGTAGAGATGAGATTTCCTCTTGCCCAGGTTGGTCTGGGACTTCTGAGCTCAACCAATCCACCCACCTTGGCTTCCCAGAGTGCTAGCAATCAAGAACATACATTGGGGGAAAGCCTCCCTATTTAATAAATGGTGCTGGGAGAACTGGATATCTGCATGTAAAAGACTGAAACTGGACCTTCACCTTTTTCCACTCACAAAAGTTGATTCAAGTTGGATAAAGGACTTAAATTTAAGGCATGTCACAATAAAAATCCTGAAAAAAAGCATAGGAAAAACACTAGAAGATATCGGCCTGGGGAACAACTTCATGAAAAAGACGGCCATGGCAATTGCAACAACAAAAATAAGCAAATGGAACTTAATTAAACTCAAAAGCTTCTGTACAGCTAAGGAGACAACAACCAAAGCAAATAGACAACCTACCCAATGGGAAAGGATATTTGCGTATTTTGAATCAGACAAAAGCTTGACAACTAGGATCTATAGAGAACTCAAATTAATCCACGTGAAAAAAGCCAACAATCCCATAAATCAATGGGCAAGAGACATGAATAGAACCTTCTCTAAAGAAGACAGACAAATGGCTAACAAACATATGAAAAAATGCTCATCATCCCTAATTATTAGAGAAATGCAAATCAATACTACCCTGAGATACCATCTAACTCCAGTGAGAATGGCCCACATCACAAAATCTCAAAACTGCAGATGCTGGTGTGGATGTGGAGAGAAGGGAACACTTTTACATGCTGGTGGGACTGCAAACTGATACAATCTTTTTGGAAGGAAGTATGGAGAACTCTCAAAGAACTCAAGCTAGACCTCCCATTTGATCCTGCAATCCCATTACTAGGCATCTACCCAGAAGGAAAAAACTCCTTTTATCCCTTTTATCATAAGGACACTTGCACTAGACTGTTTATTGCAGCTCAATTTATGATCGCCAAAATGTGGAAACAACCTAAATGCCCACCAACCCAGGAATGGATTAACAAGCTATGGTATATGTACACTATGGAATATTATTCCACCATTTAAAAAAATGGAGACTTTACAGCCTTTGTATTAACCTGGATGGAAGTGGAACACATTATTCTTAGTAAAGCATCTCAAGAATGGAGAAGCATGAATCCCATGTACTCAAGTTTGATATGAGGACAATAATGACAATTATTCACATGGTGGGGGTGAGGGATGGGGAGTGCAGAGAAATAATGAATGTGGGGGGGGTGGGGAAAGGAAGAGCAGAGAGCGGGAAGGAGTGAGGGGGGTGGGGTCTTGGTGTGTGCCACACCTTTTGGGGGCAAAACACGATTATAAGAGGGACTTTACCCAACAAATGCAACCAGTGTAATATGGTTTCTTGTACCC
>CAUYON010024218.1:0-91189 GCA_963573935.1 Arctocebus calabarensis | reverse complement strand
TCATTCAAAGAACTTCTAAATAAGGATCAAAAATGTTTTCATACAGTAAACGAGAAAATATCATGAACGGTATGTCAATCAGGTTGATAAAATATCTCAGATTGCATGTGAAGCCCCCACACTGTACCCCATGGTTGAACTGATGTACACAGCTATGATTCAATTAAAAAACAAACAAACAAACAAAGAGTTGCTAGGCAAACATTCAAGGGAAAGTGTGCACTCACAAGCTATTGTAATTGGAGAACGCAGTCCAACACCTGTAGGGCCTTTAGTCGGCTGGCTCGAGATGGTGACAGGAAGTGGGGGAGATGAGCCAATTGACAATGGGAAACAGTGAGCAGAAGATTCGAATCGTCAAAGGCCCAGTGCACAAAACTGTTGTGAGTTAAATACAACTCACACGGTCAATAATGTGTTAAAACATGGAGCTACACAGGGTGTCAGAGAACCTCAGTGAGAGGGCATATAGAGGGTTCCTGCGCTGGGTAGGGTCTGAGGCTGGGTGATCTTGCATGTCCCTTCTAAGTCTGACAGCCTGTAATTCTGTGAGGCCAGACTGAGGGGTTCTCCCAGACTTCCCCCTTGCTTTACATTTTAGATGAATTTGTTTAGAGCTCCCGAGTTTGACTCTCATTTTTATTTTAAGTTACTTTAAAAAATAAAGTACAGTGCCATAGTTTTTCAACTTCACTTTCCTCTCTGATCCCTCTTCCTTGCTTTATTCTATCTCTGGATTTTTCTTTTCAACTCTCTTTCTAAAAATATAGAGGATAGCGGAGGAGTTTTCACCAATGCTCAGTGAAGAGACTGGTTCCGCTCCCTCTGATGAGCCGGTGTAATAGTGTCCAGCTCAGTGACCGCTGGCACGAGTTGACCTGCACAGCGGCATAAGCTACTGGGTGGGGGTAGGGGCAGCGTCTACATGTAAGTCTCTTTGGGGCCTAGGAGGGGGATATGGAAGATTGACAGTGTGGGGTCTCAGCTAGCCAAGTCACAAAGTGCAACAAACAAGCATTTGGCAAAAGGTGTTCTCTTAATTTGTGTAGAAAATAGAGTGGCTGCTTTGTATAGAAAATGATGCTGTAAGAAAGCAGCCTTCACTGGCCCCCTGGAAGGTCCCCGAGACACTGCCTGAGTACAGGTGGAGCCCCCATCTGTGGCAATCAGAAAATGCTTCCCCCAAGTGTCTCGTAGGTGAATGAATTCCCCAAAGGAGGCATGTTACAGAAATGAATGAGAAGAGTCCCAACACATGTGAGAATGTCTTGGGTAGTCTCAGAAGTAACTGAGGAAGAATCAAAGACAAATGACACCTTGAAGCCCCTACAGCAGTGGTTCTCAACCTTCCTAATGCTGTGGCTCTTTAATACAGTTACTGTGGGTTGCGACCCACAGGTTGAGAACAGCTGCCCTAGACTCTAATATGACTTTTTCTGTACCCACAGGTAGACAGAATTTGGAGGATGTAAACATGCCCAAGCACTGTGTTTTTATCAGGTGTGTGGTCTTGGGCACTTCTTTACTTAGTGCCTCTGTGTTTCCTCCTATGTTAATATGTGAATAACATACCCAGGTCAGCACAGGTACTTAAAAGATATTTGCCAAATAAATAAATGCATGAATACCAGACTTGCAGGATGATCTTATCATCAAATAAGATGGTGTATGGGAAAGACCATTGAAAATCATAAAACTCTGTGTACATTGAGAGAGATGTTCTTTGCACACTCCACCTGCCAGTTAGCTTCCTGAAAGCTGGCTTACCTTCTGCTTCACGAGGGCTCCAGTGTCCTGATGGGCCGCAGGGCATCGGAGAAGAGGCATTGAAAGCATACTGCACCAGGATTCTCCCTTCCAGACAAAGGTCACATGCTGATCCCAATTCTCTAGGAGGCCAAGGAAACAGGAAAAATGCACTGACTTAGGAACAGTTGAAAGAGCAACTGATGAGACTAGGACAAAGGTAACAGGGCAGGGGGCACAACAAGTCTGTGTTATCCCCCTTTCCCCCTGTACATACCAAAGCTTCTGGAAAATGATTGTAAATGAAATCCCCCCCCCCCCCCAGTTCTCAACAAAGATCTTGTTTAGGCCTAAGTGGATTCTGTTCTGATGGTGTATACACTTGTCTGACTTTTAGCAATACAGACTCAGTAGGCTAAACACTGACCACCTGCATAAATTTTAATTTCAATTAGGCATGTAAAGCTCCTCTGAGAATTTGCTGTGTGGTTCTGAGAAAATCTTGTGCCCCATTTTGTTCCCAAAATTTACTTCTTCAACAATATTTATCAGGTACCCACTGCGTGCCAGGCACCATCCTGTGTCTTAGGCATTAAATACAAAGAAAGCATGGTTCCTTCATCTGAAATTGAGTGTGCTGGATTAAATGATGCCTAAAGAACCTTCCAGCCCTGACATTCCAGGGATGGATGAGTCACTCCTCGATTTAACAGTCAAAAGCAGTTTCCTTACTATGCCATCTAATTCATTCTAGCAGCTTTCCAAGGGGCAAGCCAATCCCTCAGTGGGACCAGCCCCAGAAGTGGAATATTATGGTGGCTTTGTCTACCAACTTGTATCTTGTGTATCTGGATTCAATCTTCCTTTGGCCATAACACCCTCTGGGATCCTACTTGTTCCCCAGATTTGGCATCTTTTTTAGGACATAGTTGTAGGAAAGGGAGAGGGATAAGTCCTCTTCTCCTGTATTACTGTCAACCCCAAACTGTGAGGCTGATGGATTTCTGCAGAGGGATTGGAAAGTGAGTGTTGGGAAGGTGTCAAGAAATGTCCCAGCCAGCCCATTATTTCCAAAAATGCAGTTGACCTGCTGACACCCCTTTCATCATTCTTAGACGAATCTCTTTGCCTTGGCTATCTGAAAGGACACAGTGGAGGAGATGGATACTCAGTCATAGGGTTCTCTCTTTACAGTTCTGCTCTGAATGCCTCACATGGACAGATCATCCTCAAATCCCAACCTGAACAGGTCATATTTCTGCCCTCTTTTAAAGACGCCAGTCCCTAAGGCCTTCTGACATGGCCTTGAAAACTTTTCCGTCACTCTAGCAACCTCCTTTCTCTCTTCTGTAAGCTCTATCTATCATTCTATGTCCTTGAACATGACTTGCTCTGCGAAGACTTTTTGTTGCATGCAAGTGAGTTTCTCCCCATAAATTGTGAGGTTCTTGAGGACAAGGTTTATGTCCTATGATTCTCTTTTACCCTCAAGGTCCAGAACATAGTTTATTGCATAGTGTTGGTCAGCATACACAGTTGAACGGATGGATGGATGGATGGATGAATCCCAGTCACTTGAACACGTTGCTAACATTCATGATTAACCTAGTCCAGACTTTCAAATAGCAGACTTTGCATTCTCAGCCTTATCACTATAAATGTGAAACCATATGTAGGTAGAAATTTTGTAAACACCCTAATATTCAGTAGTAGGAGAAACATTAAATAGTCCATGGGTAACCGGTTTAATGGACTGGCAAGCAGTTATTACAAAAATATGTATAAAGGTTATGCAATTGCATGGAAAATGTGAGAGTTGTAATATTAAGTGAAGAAGTCATATTCAAAGCTTAGTCTATAGAAGCATCTCAATGTTGTTCAAATAACCTTAGGGATAATATATTATTGGCAGTAATTTCTGGGTGGTGGAACATAGAATGATTGATTTCACCCCTTGTTTTTAATCTTCTTGATTTTTAAAATTTTCTACATATTTCAAATACAGATTAGTTACTATTGAGCTAGCAGTAATAATAATTATACAAATAGATGTGTAGTCAGGAAACGAGAGGTGAAGAGAGGGACTTCCTTAGCACACTAATGATGACAGAGCTCCGTTACTGTGACCTCAATCCATGCATGGAGGCTCTGAGTCACATGATGGTTTTATGATGAAAATTAGATTGCACATGTCCTGGGGTGGATTCAAGAACTATACTGACCTTAATGACCACTCAATCTTTCTTTCTATTTCTCTGTTTCCTTTTGACGTTATGTTTTGGGCAACCTATCTAAAGCCACCAGATCTTCACTTAATTCTCAATATATGCTAGTTCCAAATAAACAATGAACAAATCATGATCCCGCTGACAGCAAATGTGTGGTGTCCTACACAGTCAGAAAGTGTATAGTATGTATTTCAACCTCTGACATTTATTTGATTTTTCACTGGTACTTGGAAACACACACACATTGATATAATGGACACATAGCATGCCAATGCTAGTACAGAGAACCTAGTTTTGTAAGAGTCAAAGCTTAAAGCTCTAAGTATGTGTTGCCCAGTAGGGTAGCCAATGGCTCTAAGTGACTAATACAAATTTAATTGAAATTAAATACATTTGAAAATTTTGTTCCTTAGTGACACTAGTTTAATTGTAAGGGCTCAATAACCACAAAGGGCTAATATCTATTGTCTTAGACAATGCACAGAGATGACATCTCCAGCACTGCAGAGGAGGTCCTGCTGAACAAAGCCTCTCTAAAGCATCCTCTGTACATCATGAATTGAACTTTCCTCCTGTGCAATTACAGTGGTACTAGTTACAGTCCATCTATGGAAGAAATGAGAAAATAGTTACTCAAGTCATTTTCTGTGTTCTGAAATTTGGAAGAAAAGCCTTAATTGAGAAAGGTTAGAATGACTTTGGCTCGCAGATCAAAAAACTGAAGCCAAGGAGGCACAAGGAATGGATGAGGTCACAAAGACTTTAGACCCAGGTCTCTTGGTTCCCAGTCTGGTACTCTTTCCAATGTATCATAGCCAATTGTTCAGATAACTGAAACCATCCACTCAACACATGTTTGCAAGACAGATAAAAATAAAGGAGCTAGAAAAACCAGGGGTGGCCTTGAATTATTTATTCAGTTGCCCATGTGTGAGGACACAGGCTGTGGGAGGATCTGAATATGTTTTTTTAAGGGAAACCCTTGTATTCTCTTAGCCCACAGATGTGAGAACAGCAGGAAGACATGAGGATGGCCAGGGGCGAGAGGTTGGCATTGATGGATGCAGTGGAAAACACCAGAGGGTTTGCAGGGAAAGGGAATTTGCAAGTAGCTAAACAGCTCTGGAAAGCGTCACATAAGATGGAAGCTAATATTTCTTGAACAGAGAGTATGTGTGCCTGGCATATCACAGATGTCATCTTGTTGAATTCTTCACAAAAGCAAGGTGATGGGGGCATGATTAGCATCATTTTTAGGAAGAAGGCTCACAGGATCAGAGGCAAGACAGCTTGCCCAAGGTCCCATTGACTAGGAGTAATGGTGCTGAGATTAAAAAATGGACGACCTGACATCAAAGCTTGTGCACGTTTTACTAAGCTGATTTACATGGGTATGAACTCCATGTGTCCAGAGGAGTGATATACATAAAACGTACCCCCATTTCTTTACACAATTTATTAAACTCACAGACCAGCTTCCTTTAGCCATAGAGTATGGCCTGCCTAGTTGTTAACCCTAATTAGATATGTTTCTAAAAATGTCAGTTTTAATTTAACATATGATAACTATGTTATGAAATCATAGACTGAACAGAATAGCTATTGTATGAGCCTGAAGAACCAACTGACTATAGGTTATTAAAAACATATTGATTGAAGCGGAGGGCACTATGTAATAGAGACATATCTCATTACACAACAATTAACCCTCCAATAGGCTTCCAACAATCAGATGTTATTTATTTAATGGACAATAACTGCTTTATGAAGTACCAAATTGAATACATACACAGGAAGCGTCATTTATAAAACTTCCATTTTTAAGTGGAATCGAGGCCAAGGCTTGACCAAAAGTCTGATACTTCTCAGTGCCACAGAAAAAATAAATAAATCTATGGGCTGCTGGAAAGCCTGCTCTGAAGTGTCACACGAGGTTTCCCAAACCCAGCTTTGAGCTCCCAGGGAGGGCTGCAGGGGCAGGGGAAGGGGACTTCCTATCAGAGCCCGGGAGTGCATTTCTTTCCCTGGCCATAACATGTGTCGAGCTGCCAAAGGAAAGTTCTAGATTCAGGTACTGATGGTAGTGTGGAGAAAAATTAAAGCCCACATTTTATGTGATACTATGATCTAATATTTTTTCATAAAGTTTAGTGTTATTTTTAATTAACAAATAATCATTAATTTAAAATGGCACATGAACTTTATGGCCACCCTGTGTATCTGGTACAAGATGATGTTTTGATATATGTTTATAAAGTGTAATGATTAGATCAGACTAATTAACAGATTCCTTACCTCTCATGTTCTTTTTTTTTTGGCGGTGAGAACATTTAAAATCTACTCTTTAGGCAGTTTTGAAATACAATGCATTATTATTTGTTATAGTCACCGTTCTGTGCAATCCATCACAATAGCTTATCCCTCCTGTCTAACTGAAACTTTACACCCTTTGATCAACATCTTCCTCCCTCGCCCGCCCCCAGCCTCTGGGAGTTATCATACTGCTCTCCAGTTCTCCGATTTCCACTTGCTTGGATTCTATACATAAGTGACATTAGAAGGTATCTGTCTTTCTGGGCCTGGCTTATTTTCTTACCATAATGTCTTCCACGTTCATCTGCGTTGTCAAAAATAACATGACTTCCCTCTTTTTAAAGGCCGAATAGTACTCCATTGTCTATGTTCACATGCTCCTCAGGTTACAGTGGAATTATGTCCTACTAAACCCATTGCAAGATGAATAGATCTCACGTCAAAAGTACATGGAAGGCTATACTGAATGTGTATTGTTTTTCTCACCACGGTAAAGTCAGAAAGTTGTAAGCCAAACCATAATAGGTTGGAGACCATCTGTACACCACATTTTCTTTATCCATTCATCTGATGATGGATGTCCAGGCTGCTTCCACATTTTACCTATTGTGAGTAATGCTCAGTGGAGATGGGAGTACAGAGGCCTCTTTGGTGAACTGATTTCAATTTTTTTGGATATCTACCCAGAAGTGGGATGGCTGGATCATATGGTAATTCTATTTTTAGTTTTCTGAGAAGACTCTATACTGTTTTCCATAATGACTACATTAATTTACTTTCCCAGAAACAGTGATCAAAGCTTCCCTTTGCCCCATATACTCATGAAATTTGTTATCTTTTGTGTTTTTGGTAATTTCCATTCTAACCCAGCATAAGGTGATATCTCATTCTGGTGTTCATTTGCATTTTTCTGATTTTTAGTGATGTTGGCCATTTGTGTGTCTTCTTTTGAGAAGTGTCCTTTTAGGTCCTTAGTCCAGTATGTTTTACACAAGCACCAACTCAGAAACATACACTTGAAACAAGCACCAACTCAGAAACATACACAACGAAAGCTCATTGTGACCTTTTGTGGCTTCTCTGAGGGGAGGTGACAAGGGACCACGTGACTCAGGTATCCACCTTCAGGCCACTGTGGCATCATAAAACTCAGTTTTCTGGGGAGAAAGATGTGGCTCATATAGGAAACTGATCTTCTCAAGGTCACATGGTTAGTGACAGATAGAGGAACAGAGCAGAGGTATCTTGTACCTCTTTTTTTTATTCCCTGGTCTTCTAAAAATTATACCTTTATTCCTACAAAGAAATATTTGGCACAAAGATTGTGATTATAGTATATTATATACGTGTATATACAGGATGGACATAAACTTTGTGTGCAGTGTAAATAGTAAACTAATTTAAATTGCACACAAATTTTATGTCTATTCTGTATATTCATACAAATGTGTGTGCATATACACACATATATAATGCACACTTACATATCTTCATATATATTATATCTTCATATATATTATGAATTACATATAATATGAAAGTTTTGTCATTAACGTAGAGGCAATGGCAATTCCTGAGTGCACAAAAACAAAACCAGTACCTCCATCTCAGAGCAATAGAAGTGTTCAAGTCTTTAGTAACAAAATGGATATAAGCTTCCATTCACTTAAAAAAATATGTATTATTACTTAACTAATTTCTTAACAATCATTCATTTAGCCCTTGACTTCCACATTTATAATGTGCCTTTCTGAGCGAGTAGCTGTGCCAGGTGGTGGGGTATCCTTCAAACAAGAACAAGAACAAGACACACAGCAAGGTCCCCCTCCAAGGCCGGTTCCCTTCCAGGTTACTCTCTTGGCAGGAGAGAGGTATCAACACTTCACCGGACACACTCACCTTTCAAAGAAGTGGCCATCGATGGGTGGAAACCATTCCAGCGTTACAGAGTCCGTTGTGTGGCCCACGACCTGGGGGGCAAGCGCAACAGGCGCTGGCTTCCTGGAGGGCTGCCAGTTCTGGTACACCAGGTCCAGGTAACAGTGCATTCTGGCAACTTGATTGGGCGTGAAGGAGTCGGTACAGTCGTCATCTGCAAGCGGGCAGAGGGACAGATAATCACCAGGCTGCACGAGCAGGCTCGCGAGACAGCTATGACGTCTCCTGGCGGCTGGACAGCCAGCACCCCGGTCAGTCCTTCCTTGCCAACTCAGGGCTGGCCTTTTCCAGTGCTCAGGAGTTAATGGTCTGTGAACAAATTAGTGTAGTCATCACTTCTGGAGACAGGTGAGAGGAAACAGCAGGAAGGGGAGGGTGGATGGAACTGAAAAAAAATATGCCTGAGACAGAGGAGAAAACAGCCCAGAGGTCACGCAAACGACATGGGCAAGGCAAGCTGTTTTCCATGGGCTCCAAATCCACTAGAGAAAGAGTAGCCGACAACTCCCTTACTCCTCTCTCTCCCCCGTTATTCTGTATCTCTCTTTCCTTCATTCACTTGTTTAGACACTCACTCATTCACTCACCAGATCCAACCCATTGCTTCACATTCAGTGATTCCGCAGTTCATTGATGCAGTTACGTTGTGCTTCAGACAAACCCGAGTGATTACAACCTCTCTGATCTGTGCCAAGGAATGGGGAAAGGTGACACTTACTAAGTTCCTGCCCTTGAGGACTTACTAGGCTAGTTATGGAGTTCAGGCCATTTCGTCTTGTGAGCCACGGTTGTGAAGGCTGCCGAAGTCTGTGATGTCAACCCCCCATGAAGGGAGGAAGGCACGTGTTGGGGAAGGGATGGGGGCCCAGAAAGGCTTGTGCAAAAGGAGGTCCTGATGTCAGCCAGATCACAGGGCTCCAGTTACGAAAGAAAGCTGAGGGACCATGGGAAGGGGAGC
The DNA here is from genome assembly GCA_963573935.1 of Arctocebus calabarensis. NCBI lineage: Eukaryota > Metazoa > Chordata > Mammalia > Primates > Lorisidae > Arctocebus > Arctocebus calabarensis. Next base: position 82,006 of record CAUYON010024218.1, on the reverse strand, counting down.
TGCATGACTACAGTGGGCACAGGCCAGCAAGTCGGGCAGACCTAGGAGTGGCTCAGGCCAGCACATATACTGGAAATACGAGCAATGACGTCTGCCACACGTTATTGTCACTGCGACATTCATCCCATGCTATAAGCCAACTGCACTTTGTACACTCTTAACCTTTCCCTCCCCACTATTTTTGTAACACATACTATTATTTTCTCCATCTTACAGAGGAGGAAGCTGAGGCTGAGAGATAGCAAGCAACTTTTCCGAAATCATGAGGCTAGGGACACATCTGGGATTCGGGGAGTCCCAACTCCAAGGCTGTGCTTCTAATCAATATGAGAACTTCTTCCTGAGCATACACGAGATCTTGGATAGATATAATACACCACAAGTGGTTGATAAACAGGAGTCAAGCCTGAGTCTGAAGGGCTTGGAACACAATGTGTCAGGTGTCTTCAGACCTAATGACCTTCAATCCTACTTGTTCCTTTTCAGGGTATGAACTGGAGGGGATGACCCAAGACCTGGCTCCCAGGGAGGAAACCTGCCTCCCATTGCTTCCTCCAGCAGTTTTACTGGGCAGCCCCAGGAGCAGAGGAAGGCACTGTTTTGGCTTGGTTTCCAAAAACACCACTTCCCAGAGGTATCTGACCTGTCACGGTTTCCACAGCTGGGCCCCAGGCAGAGGTGCACGGGACTCACCAGATCTTAAAATAAACACACTATTATGAATCCTTCAGCATACCCTCCCTTCTCCTTATCAAACAAATAGAAAATAAGTTTGGGCAGGTGCTGGGAAATTCGAAAGGACCTTGAGAACTCAGCTTAGGGAAGGGACTGAGGTATAAGGGGAGTCATACACAGAAGCAGCTTTGGATCCCCTTTGTAATTTTTGATGATCACTTTTCCAGCACCCTAGGCCAGTCTTTAATACATTTGGCAGAAGCAGAAGAGCCTCCCTTAGCAAGCACTGTATAAGAGTGACTAATTTCAAACTCAGGTGCCACCATGTAACTCCAGAATTCCAAGAATTCTATGGCTCCCTATTGCCTGTAGTTGAAATACCTCAGTCTGAGAAAGATCATTGGACAATTTTTCCTCTATTGCAATGAACTTCCTATTTCATCTTGAAAGCCTGGAAAATGCCCCTGAATAGGTTAGATGCAGGAGAAGGGCATGAGGGCTAAGGGAAGAAGTATGGCTACATGGTTAGATTACTGCATGCAGAATCTGGAGTCCGGTGAGCAAGTGATTTCATGTCCTCAGTGTCCCCGTCTGTGAAATGCTGACAGTGGAGACAACATGAATGCTCATCTCAAAACACAGCCAGGGTGTAGCAGTGTGGAGAACAATGTCTGAGAGCAGTGCCTGTTCCCTGATTAATGCTGTTGATAAGGAATGTTCACTGCCTCATCATTGGGAAGGGTGTGTGTTCTGCGTGTGTCTCTGTGTGTGCACCTGTGGGTGTGTGGGTGTTGGAGAAATAGGAATGGGGGAAAATATGCATTCTCTTTGATCTAGCAATAATGAATTGTTAAATGCAAAAGATTGATATTTAGACATTCTTGGACAAGCATGGGAAAAATAGCTGTGCAAGTATATTTCTTGAAGTCTCATTCATAATAGTAAAAAAATATTAGAAATAACACATCTGTCCATTAATAGAGAATGGCTGTGTACTTTAAGGCACAGGCATAGGATAGAATACTAATCAGACACATTAAAAGTAAAATAACTTTAAGATTTAATTCCCTCATGTATAAGTTGGGGACATTTAAGTCAATTCCAATCCATAGAATTATAAGGATTCAATGAACTGGGCACATAAAGTTCTTAATAAGATGAAATTAGTATAAAAAACAAAAGTGTTCTCACCAAAAAATCCTTCTGTTTTTCTTGAATGTCCCTCAAATATATTTTTCATTTATAACTTAAAAATGAATTATTTCCTTATTTTTCAAATTAAAAATTTTTCAACAACGGATAAGTGATAGACCTGAATGCATTTGAACTTTAAATTTGAAGTTGGAGAATATCCATCTCTGGGTATACTACTTGGACTCTCAGTTGCTATTAGAATCTCGGGTGAGGTACCGAAGGGGTTTCCTTTATGATAAAAAGCTCTGCCTCCAGTAGCTAATGTCTAGCGTCGGCTCCACTTGGGCTCCTGTGCACTTCTACTTCATGTGCAGTCCAGAACTTTCTTGTTCTTCTGACCTCATCTTGTCCCTAAGCGGAAAGATCTTTGGGGGCTTCAGTGCCTGAGGACCCTGGCCAATCCCCTCTACAGTTAGTATAGCACCCTGGACTTGCTAACTGAACCTTACTCTCAAGAACAAATTTCTATCTGCATCTTCCATCTGAAGGCCACACGGCATAAGGTACAGGGCAAGGACTTAGGGACGCCACTCCAGATAGGACCTTGGGCAAAACACTGACCCCTGACACCCTCATTTTTCATTCCTGCAAAATGAGGAATAATGATATTACTTGACTCATAAAGCTGATGCAAGCATTTAATAAGCTAACCTATATCTAGTGCATGGGTAAGTAAGTTGCCTTTTGTAAAAGTCCTTTTTTGTTCTTATTTTTTTAAATGACGTGTACGTGTTTATGAGCTAATAATCCTACGAAATGTTATTTATAGAGTACTGATGATGGTACCAAGGACAGTTCTAAGTCCTTTTCTTACACGATTCCATCAACTATCACACAAGGTGAATATGACCCATGATGCTGGTTCATAGCCCTGAAGTTACCAAGGCTCAGAGAAGAAAAGTGGCTTATCAAAGGCAGGAGACCCAGAAGATTCAAATTTGGTCCTCTCACTCCAAATGTCAGCTCTGAAGCCCTCTGGGATTCTACTTCTTTTCATGCCCATCAACTGTCTTCTACAGAACCTTGAGTGCCCAGGTAATGTTCTATCACTTCAGTAATCCATTAACTTTGGGCTCATAAAGGGCTTCTAATTTTCCACACATATTTTTCTTCTCTGCCCCATATATAGTAAGTGCCTAATAAATATTTGGAGAACAAATATTGTTTGAGACCATTCTTAAGCCTAAATCTTTAAATACATCAATTTATTAATTTGCTTTGGAAATGTTCCTTAGAGGTGGGGTTGCTGGGTCAGGGCATGTGTGCATATAAAGAGGCTCTGACATGAAGGACGATGGTGACAAGACACTTGCTTCTGTAGGCTGCAGAGAGCCTGGCTTCCTATACTCTGAGGATGGGAGGGCCTCTTAAGGAACCCCTGTGACCAATTATTTCCAGGAAGTGAAGTCAGCGTTGCTGCTTTTCTGTCTGCTGAGGGCTTATCCAAGAACTTAACATAAGAAAACTCCCTTAGAGCCTTGCCTATCTGCTGAACTGGTCTTGCCCCGTCACCCGCCTGGTGCACTTGATCTGAGCACTTGAGGCCCTCTCAATCTACCCAGGATCGGAAAATGAGGCAGATAATTATTGGTTAATAACACATGCTCTGTAGTCAGAAAGACTTGGGTTTATGTTTCACCTTTGCCTTATTTAATCTTTATGGCCCCAGGCAAGTTACTTAAAACTACCTGAATCACACCTTCTGGATCTGCAATACCTGTGTGAAAATAGTAGCAATTACTGCCTTGGGTTCTTCAATGAGACAAGCCTATGAAGAGTTCCACATGTTGTCTGGCCTGTCAATCACACTCAGGAAGACTATAGGTCTGCGCTGACCACTAGGGTAGTGCAACATCTACCTGTGGCTATTTCCATTTAAATTAATTAAAACTATTTAAGATTGGTAATTCAGGTGTTCTGCAGCATGAGTCTAACATAAGTACTCAACTGGCATATATGGCTCGCAGTTGCCATATTGGTAGCACAGACCCAACCCATGTCCATAATTGCAGAAAGTTCTATTCAGTCATTGCTATACTAAGACCCTTTCTCCTGCTCATGACCAGCCTGGAGGAAACACTCAGGAAGGAAAAGCAACTGGAAGAAAGTGACCTCCCAGTGCCTCCACCCTCTCATCTTGACAGAGGAAACCCAGTGCCTGGCTCTCCCCAGCCCCCTGAGAACCCAATCCCGTTCTGCATTTTGAATTCCATCCAGCTGCTTTTGTCACCTCATCTATCAGAAATCCTAAGGAAAACAAACATTTCTAAGCTCGTGGTCGCCTTGAATATGCTTTTGCGGGTGTAAGTTTGTTATCGTAGCTCAGTGAATTAGTTCTGCTGTTAATGGGTCACTGAGCTGAGGGGTTCCTTTAAAAAAACAACAGTAAATCAATCACTCTTTAGATCTGTACAACTGGGAACAACAACAACAACAACAACAAAGATTTAGTTTATGGGGGTCTAGTAGCTAGTGGCAGCTCCTAGGCCCCTAAGAGGCCGGCAAACTTCCAAATGTATGTTACTGTTTATTTTCCATGAGCATTCAGCTGGCCAAGGGAAGGTGCTGCAGAAATGGAGTGTAAGCAGAAGGGCGGGGGGGGGGGAGAGGGGGTGTAGCACACCGGATATGGGGTGTCAGGTTGGCTGGGAAGGGAACCCCAGTGGGAATCCGCTTTTGAGGAAACACCCAGAAACCAGACCTTTTTTTTTTCTTTTTTTAAAGAAACCCAGACTGGAAGACTCCTTCTGGTACCAAAGGTGGGTTATTGACATTTCAAGAGACCTCAGGTTGGGACTGTATGAACTTGATACTGGAAGGGTCTCCAGAAGTCATCAGCTCAGATAGCAGAGCACAGAGAGCCACTTGGGAGCTCAGAATCCTTTGAGTTCTAGCAATAATATCCTGTGTTCAAATACAATGAGGCAAAACCCTAGTAGAAATGTAAAACAGTCTGAAAGGGGGTTTCCCTTATTTGACCAGGAACAGAGGCCTAGAGCCCCATTCACAAAGCCCCCAGGGAAGACCCCTGAAGCATTTCTGTGGAATAGACTGTAAAAACCACCCGGGTTGCTCAATTTTCTCACTCAACCATTAGCTAGGTCTCTTTTGAAAAGTGCCACAAGAGTAGAAGAGGAAAAAAAAAAAAATCCCTGGAGTCAGAAGTGTGACCGGGGGCAAGTGACATCAGTGATTCTAAGTATTTCTATCTGTAAAGTGGGAATAGCTCTTAACCCCATTGTTTTGTTGTAAGAATTAAAAAAAGATGGTGCATATTCAAGTTCTTCATGGAAAATAAATTGTTACATATTGTTATAAAAATATTGTTGATGGTAAGAATCAATTTTACATACTTGTTGTAAGAAAATTATGCATTTTCTTTCCTCACTCCTCCATCCCCTCCTTTCCTTGCTTCCTTCTTTCCTAACAAGCATTCCTTAAGCACTGGCCCTTGTACTAGCTTCTGGAAATATTACTGATTATTAGAGGCTATCTTTGCATGACAGAATTTGCCTGTTTTACTGGGGTAAGAGTCACCAAATTGAGTATTATAATAGAATTTGATGCTAGGATGCCATGTGCAATTGTAAGGATTGTGCCTTATCAAAAACTCTTGGCTGCTGGGGTCAGTGGTGAGGGCTGTGACAGCTCTGAGGAAGGGGCATCTCATGCTAATTTGCTAAAGATGTTAAAAGGGCTCACAGTAGGCTTGATGTACCATGTGCTTAATGGAAGCACAGGCATCAGAGAATGCCATTAACACTGTTACTACTAATGGTAGATGAAAGGGCTATGCTAAGGTATATGGAGTCAGAGGAAGAAAACACACCCGATCTCATGTAATCCTTGTGTATTTGCAAAATCAAAGGTTTTTCTTTTGCTTTTGCAAAAAACAAACAAACAAAAAAACCCCAGTAAGGTAGAATGCGGAAGTTTTATATATTTACTAAAGGAGACATAGGTTAAATACAAAACATTCTACAATCACCAGCTTAGAAAAGTACACCTGTGAAATTGGGAGGGATTTTGGAGAATAATTTCAAAGATTCTATTTTTTTGAGAAAAGTGACACTCAGAAAGAGGATGACCCAGAAGTATTAGGTAGCCACATGGCTGAACTAAGGCTTTCACATGGGTTTCCTGGATTTGGGTCCTGGTCTTCCCCCTAAAGTGTCTCTTTCTGGAGAACTTTGAGATGAAACATCTTTGTGTAACCCCAGAGATGTTCACAGAAATGATTCTAATTGTTTGGGATGAAAACCCCCTCAGTCTCAGAACCATTAAGTAGGTTGTTCCAGGTTACCCTGAGCCAGGACTAGAGCCCACATCTGACGTCCAATCCCACCACACTGCAGCGTGTGAAGTCCTACCTGCGTAGCTCATGAAGTTGTTGTAAGGAGTGTTAAAGAAGCTGTGAAAGCCACAGGTGTCATTGCCTGGCCCTGGGTCACCACAGAACTTGTGTTTGGGGGCTGGGTTGGTGTCATTGCAGAGGTCTCCTGTCTCAAAGGAGGGCTCTGTCTCCATGCAGGGGTCGCTGCAAGACTGTATTTCTGAGATGCCCCGGAAGATGTGATAGAGGCCCAGGCTGTGCCCAATCTCATGGATCATGGTGTGGGTATGCCCCGGAGTGCCATAGAAAGACGGGTTCAAGACGATGCCACCTGCAAGGGGAAAACCAGAGCATTAGGCAAGCTGCGCACTCGCTTCCTGGTACAAGAACCCCAAAGTCAATCAAGGATAAAGGGATGCCCAAAATAACCACAGGGTTCCCCACCCAATGACTCCACCACTCTGAGAGCTGTTATAACCTGTGACATGAATGATGACTTATCAGAGTGGGATGGATTCTCAAAAGTCACTTTGTGAAATCCTTTGATGTTTCAGATGAAAACATCAGTGCCTAAAGAGGTGAAATGACTTATTCAAGGTGATTTCCAATGATTTAAAAGTGCAGCAATGATTAGATTCAGGGACTCTGATTTCTGGGCTGGTAGACCTTTCTGCTACAACCTTTTCCTTAGAAAGTAAGGCATTCTCTAGTTTACAAATATTCAATGTACTCTTGTCTAAATGAACCTCTCTGGCTCAGACACCTTGGTTCTGGCTGTCATTTTGCCTTCACTGACTCTGACATTGAGCAAGTTCATTACCATCTCTAAATACCATTTCTTTATTTCTGAAACTCTAAGAGCACGGATACCCATGAACATCAGTACCATGTTGTGTGCACTACTATAACAGTGATCAAGATAGCCCCAATGTTTCTTGAGCATTTACTACATATCCTCAGGCCCTGTGTTGAGTATTTTGTGTATATAATTCCTCTCTGTGAAGTAACTGGCCCATGATGAAGAGTAAGTGTGGAGCTAGAATTTGAACGCAAGATCCTTGGATTCTCTTAATCTCTGTTCCACTGTTAATGCCTACCAAGGGAACTAGAATATAGTAACTCATTAAATGTGTGTTGAAGGTTTGCTGAATGCTGACTCACCTAAAGAATTTTGTAGGGGTATCATCAATCCTGTGTAGGCAGCTGAAATGGTACCTAATAGGCATCAAGTGTTTCACCTGCTATGCACCTACCTGGGTGCACACAACAGGAGCATCACCTGGGAACTTAGTACAAATGAAAAATCTCAGGCTCCATCCCAGACCCACAGAATCACAATCTGTGTTTTTAAAAAGCAACAGATTGGTCAAGCATCATGGCTCACACCTGTAATCCCAGCACTCTGGGAGGCTGAAGCAGGTGGATTCTTGAGCTTATGAGTTTGAGACCAGCCTGAGCAAGATCAAGACTCCATCTCTTCTAAAAATAGAAAAATTGGCAAGTGTTGTGACAGGCGCTTGTAGTCTCAGCTACTAGGGAGGCTGAGGCAGGAGGATCAGGAGTTTGAGGTTGCTGTGAATTATGATGACACCATGGCACTCTAGCCTGGGCAACAGAGTGAGACCCTGTCTCACCAAAAACAAACAAACAAACAAATAAACAAAAAACCTCAGATAACTTATCTGTATGTTCTACTTTAAGAAGCAAGAGTTAACAGCACATGATCAAGCTTTGCTCACCTTGGGGAAATAGATGGAAGAGAACAGAATCCTATCAATGAATAGGATTTGTTCTGCGTTCATTTCATGCATTGGAAAGAGGCATACAAGCTGGCAGAGAGAGGTTTAAACTTTAAAATCCAAACAGGTCTGAAAACCTTGCAAGTAGGACCTCAAATGCAGAAAGCAGCTTCTTGTTGATTTGGACCAGAAAGTCCAGTGTGGGCATGGGGGCAGTTTTATCTACAGCTGTACCACTGGGATGTTGTGCCTGCTCAGCCAGGGGGATTACAGACTCTATTGCCAAGGTCTCTGGTCTCCAAGAAGGGCTCTGTCTCTATGCAGGGGTCATGGCAGGGCTGGATTTCAGAGATGCAATTTCTGGACATCTGAGCAATCCTGAATTGCTCAGAGCCTTCTAACACAAAGATAGAGATGTATGAGAGGGTGTGTGGGTGTACACGTGCATGTGGGTGTGAGAAGGGGCAGGCAGAGGCAGGGAGGAAAAGAAATTGAGACAGGAAATCTTTCTCAATTATTTTCTGTCAATCATAATATGAAACATAATCCCCTTCCCACCCAAGGCTTTTTTCTAGGGACCATGGTGTAACAGCAGAAAAAGAAGGTAAAAAAAATATGGTTCTAATAAATTGAGTTTGACTGGGGCTACTGCGGAGGAATTGCTTATGGTCAACATCTCTCAGGATGGGGAGGGGCAGCCTGGAGTCCAGCTGGAGTTAGCCTGACATGGGTTGCAATCTTTGTGCTGCTGCACACCAGCCCTGTGATCTTGGAAAACTGACTTTGCATCTCTGGTGGGCTCTCATACAAACATTTACAATGGTGCCAGTGACTCTCTACCTCTCCAGGCAGCTACAGCACTACAGTAACCGAGGGCAAGATCATTCCAGGAACGATGATAGCATTGCAGACTTAATGTCCAGGACGGCCCTGTCTGTTGTACCTTATCCCCTCTCTGTTTACCCCTTTCCACAGAGTGACAGCACTGGGCCCCAGTCCTATTTCATTGCTTCTCTTAAAAGGTGAAATAACTTGAGCCTGACATCATCCTGAAACACTATAACTTGCTATGGATTTATAGTCTCCCATATTCTTGGCCCTGAGCCAGTCTCTGAAATTCATGGAATTATCAGGAGTATTTTTGTCTAACTTTAGAAGCCTGCTGTTCAACCCTTCTCAGACTCAGATTGTGGCCCTTTTGGCTGCTTTTCCAATAAATGGGCAATTTCAGAGCTGAGAAGAAACCTTGGAGGCCATCTTGTCTAACCTGATTATTTAAAACTGGAGGACATCGAGGTCTGAGAAAGGAAAGAGACTTGCCTAAGGCCATACCACTAAGCAAAATCACAGCTGAGAACAACCATGTACTCTGGCTCTGCATCTAGCATGATTTCCACACTTCGTACTAGGCATGCGCCTGAGGCTGATTGTCTTCAAACCTAAGCTGCAGCCTCTCTTCTGCCCATCGCCTGTCTGCGTCTGCCTGCCTATTTGCCCATCCATCTGGTGTCTCAGGATATCTCAGCCTCAGCACTACTGACAATTTAGACCACACAGTTCTTTGTTGTGGACATTGTAGGGCATTCAGCAGCATCACTGGCTTCTACCCACTAGATGCCACTAGCATTCCCCCATTAATAACAACCAAAAATGTCCTAGGTCATGCAAAGTATTTTCTAAGGGATAAAATCCCCTCAGCTGAGAACAATTAGCTATTTATCTCTCTGTATCTATTTCTATTTACCTTTTTACACTGCCACATACACACACAGAGTTGATGTTTCAGTCTCTTAAAACAACGGAGAAATGAATAAGAATCATCTGGAGGGAATTAAGTCTATGGTCTGATTCAGCACAACTTCCATCATTTGAAGTTGTAGAATCTCTCATTTCCAACATAGTAGTAGTCCCAGAGCAGCTACTGGACTCAGTGCTTCACTGGAAGCCCAGGTTGGCCTGAGGACATACCTAGTGACCAGCATGGTCACTCCACTGAGCTTTAACAATCTCATATGAAGACATTCATAAAATCATCAGTTTCTATTATAAAAAACAGCAACATTCTACCAAAGGGAGAATGGTAATAAATGATAGTGCCTTGCTAAATGGAATATTATGTTGCTGTTAAAAATCTTGTCTCTGAGGAAGTAAAAAAACCCCACTATTTAAAATGTGTTGTGATTTTAAATAAAAAATTGGGTAGGAAGTAATGATCAGACTTCTGCAACATGGAAGAATAGCATGTTATAAACTGGAAAAAGAACAAAAAAATGGCATTCATGCCATGATTTCAGGTAAGTACAAGTGGAAAAAATGTGTGTCTTACATATAGAAGTGTACTGGGAGAGGGAACAGAAAAATCTACATTAAAGAACTATAGTCTTTGCTTGTAGGGCCTGGTTCAGAAACTGTTGTCATGCCTAACTTGTGGTAGTTGGTTTGTATAAACTATGTCTTGTTTATGGGTATGCATGTTTGAATATAAGAAGAGTTCCTGGGGATATTGGTAGGTGGAGCATGGAAGAACAAATTTGTGAAGACTCACTCTCTCTTGCCTTGTTGGCATCTTTCAAGCCAACCCATGACTGGAGCTGCCAGTACAATGTGGTTACCACCTGGAGAACTTACTAGGAGACAGAGGGTATGGGAGAAAGCAATCAATGAACAGAGTTGGAAACATGAATTCCAATTGTACCTTTGCTCCTGACATTTGTGTGATCTGGAATAAGGCTCATTACCTCCCTGAGTCTCAGTTTCCCCACTGGTAAAGCATGATTGATAATATTATCAGCTCTATAGCATTGCTTGGTGGTCAGAATGAGATAAGTTCTTTTTTTTTAATTAGAAACTATTAATGGGTTGTTCACCATCACCACTGCTACTATTGCCATCGTGATCATAATAATGGTCATCTCACCACAGAATGAATTACTGTCTTACTCCAATTTCCTGCTGAAGGAGTTTCTAAGACTCACCTAAGTGCATTAGGGCCTCCTTGTCCCATGGCCAAGTTGCTACTCCTGCCAACTCCTCCTCAGAGGAGTTTGCAAAGAAAATATTGAGATGTGTTGATCCATCCAGTCTAAGAATGTTTTTCAGCTCATTAACATCCAAGTAGGCTCTGAAACAGAAAAAGCACCTAGACTGTTATCATGTCCCACAAAGGCACTATTCAAATAACAGGCACTGTCCAAATAATTAAGAGTTGCTATGTGTGCCAGGCACTTTGCTAAGCACTTTCTTAATGTCACCTTATTGAATTCCTTTAATGACATTATGAGTGAGAGGATCCCATTTTTCAGATAAGAAAATTAAGTGCTTGTGAGTTTGAGACTTCCTAAGATTGCTAGGCTTATAAATAGAAGAATTCTGTTTCAAACCTAAATTTACCTATAGATAGCAGTTTTACCCCTAATGACTCTGTTATGCTGACTGAGGGCAGGGCCATATAGTAACACTATGGATTAAGATCACAAACCATAAAAGGAAGAACATGCATTCTGGGCTTGGCTTCCCTCCGTCATTCATTTACTATAGACCTTCGACCACTTATTTTGCAAAGAGTGAGCTGCATGAGAAAACCTGTTTTGCATCTCTATGTCAACTGTGCAAGGCAGCATTATTACTCTGCTCTCAAAATGAGCAACATGTGTTCCAAAGTTATTGAAGAGATTTCCCAAAGTTATGCAAGTGGTGATCAAGGCTAACAGTGGCTAGCTTGAAAACCTATCCTGTTTTCATAGAGGCATTATGCTAACTCCAACAGATGATTTCTGCACATTGTAAGCCTTTATTTATTTATATGTAAATAAGCTATGGAGGGCTATTATATTCTATTTGGGGTTTTTGCCATTCTTGACAGACATAACTGAAAAGTGAATTAGCTCCCTACTATGCAGTTATTAGCTCCTTAATACATGGGACAAACATATTTGGAGGGAAAGATAAATAGATGGGAGGGAGAGAGAGAAAGAGAGAGAGAGACAAATGATCTTTGTAAAGATACCAGCATATCTCAGGCACTCATGAAATAAGAATTCTTCTCTTGGGGACTGGGACTATCACCATGACAGAAACCTAAATGTGAGGAACCACCTTCTGTTTGGGGTCAGTGACAGGCATATCACTCAGAGGCTCATTTTCTAAGCCATGGACAAGTATTAAGCCCTTCTCTCATTCTCCCTTCAGCCCCCACTTTGTCCACCACTATGCACTTTAGGCATCATGTCAGCAGCTGATAGTAAGGTTGGAAATGAATCAATGAATCAATGAATAAAAACAGAAATAAATAAGCAAGCAAGTAGTGGGATGTAGTAAATGAGATAGAGTCAATGAGTAATGATATTTCATGTTGTCTGGGCCCTTCTATGTGGACCAACTTTACATGGATTATCTCCTTTAATCTTCTTAATAACACAAAGAGAAGCAGTACTATTATTCCCACTTTCCAGGGAAGGGACCTTCATATCTTGCTAAGGTCAAGCAGCCTGTTGGCAGTGTTTTCCAAATTTTCATAATGCTGCCACTCCCCAGGAGTTCTCAATGAGCCCAGCCAGTAGCATACATCTTCTCTTTCTCTCTAGGAGTAACAGAAAAACAAAGGAATGATTTATCCTCCCAATATGTGAAAGAATGAAGAATGGCCTCCAAGCCCCTGCCTTACCCTCAGCCTCCTGCCTTTTTGCTCCCTCTCTTGAATGTGCTTCTATGCACAGCCAGCAACTCTGTACCCACCATGAGGCACAAGCCCACTGGTGCTGGTACCCAAATTGCTGCCTCTGTTGGGACTCTGATCAGAACATTGTCCTCTGATGAACAAATCCAATGTTTGTTCTGGTATCCCTCTGCCAGAAGAATTCCCTGGTTCCCACCTCACCTGTGCCCCCTTTACCATCTGTGCATGGTGTCACACACCATTTCCATTAACCACCTCACCTGTCCATATGTACCACTTTTTTGTGCCTACCTGGGGGCGAGGGAGGTGCCTCATTCATCTCTGTTTACCCAGAAATTAGCATAGGGATTGAAAACTGGTGAGCACTCAATAACTGTTGGTGGAACTGAATCTAAATTGGGAAAGAGAAAAGCTAAAATATTTAGGTCTCAGTCTCAGTTTCAACAATCCTTGACTGTGAAGCCTCAGTTTCTTGATCAATACATTGGAGTCAGCAGCAGCTGCCTGATACTGCACAGAACACACCTCTCTCCTGATATGAACAGGATGTGTCTGAGACCTAGAGTTTCTTGGCCACTTACGTCATAGGAAGCCCCAAGTTCAAGAAACCATTATTTTTATAAATTTTCACAAAACAGATTCAGACGTAATAGGTGTGGCCAGGAGAGATTACATGCAAATCTAAGTTGAACTAATTTCAGGGACAGTCACGCAAGCTAAGAGACTGACCCAAAATCTCACTGCTGAGCCCTTCTCTTCCCTGAGATCCCACATTCAGCTTCTTGGACTGGAAGGCTCGTGAGGAGTTCTAATCAGTCTGCTCTGTCATCAGAAGAGGCAGAGAGGAAGGAAAAAGTCCATATGTATTAAGCTCTTGCCGTGTGCCAGCTACTCTGCCAGGAGCACATGTTGCTCATCTCTCTGATTGCTATTTGAAGCCACCCAGAAGGAAATGGGCAAGGTGAATCTTTCCTAAGGATGGAATCTCACTCTTCCATGTGATGTCTGGGCCACCTGGGCAACTTACTTAACTTCTTGTGCCCTAGTTTCTTTACATATAGAATGAGTGTAATAATAGTACCCACCCCATAGAGGATTAGCAAAGTTAATAAAGGGAGTATAAAGGGCTTAAGAAAAATGCCTCACATGTAGAAAACCTCAACATATGTTTAGCTGTTCTTATCATTTATCACCATCTTGCAGATGAAGGAACAGAGGTTCACAAATCACACAACTGGTGATAAGGCCAAGTACAAATCAAGATGTGTCCGACTCTTCCCACAACTTCACCCTCATTTCCCAGCTCACCCAGGCCCACAGTGGAAAGAGCAACAATGCCTGGGAGGAGAATGAAAACACAGAGGAGCCGAGATTTTCTTGGATCAGCCCTTTCCACTAAATTTATCATTTTCTAATTGATTTGTCCATTTCCATCAAGTGTTCTCTCAGGCAGAGAATACAAATGTTATTAGAGAAAGCCACCTCTGCCCCATAGCTCTGGGATGAGAAAGCTTCATGAGATACAGGGACAGGGTGGGGTAGGGACAGGGGAGGAGATGTGTTAATTGATTGTTTATTCAGTGGTAATTGCAGAAGCCAATCTTTTCAAGAGGTGGTATTCATCCTAGCCCAAAGCAGAGAAGTGGGATGTCTGACCTTCTCCCTGGCTTGTAGATTTTTTTCAGATTTTGGGATGACACCATTTCCCAATGAGGGGAGAATATCCAGCCCTGCTGGCTTCTCTCCCCTGCATCTCTCCACCCAAAGGAGTAAAACAACCCAGATCTGTGGCTAAAAGTTTTCCTTCTGCTGGCCGAGGTCTTCCCACCAATACAGAGCCAAGTTGGGTGTCTCCCAAATGTATCAGGAAGAAAATCTTGGGAGCAGCAGTCCAAGTGGGTATTTAATCTCCCTACTCCTATCCCATGAAGATGATTTTTTTCCCTTTTTGTCAACAGATAGAGGAGGGAGCACAGGAGGCCAAGTTTAGAAGTAACATTACTGTGTAGGGATAGTGACGGTGAAAGAAGGAAAATGGCTTGCTTAGGGCCACTTGACTTGACATCTTGTGATTATTGGAAGGCTGGCCCTATGCACATATTGTAAATTGGTCAAATTTATTAAAAAATTTATTATCTAGGGCGGCACCTGTGGCTCAGTGAGTAGGGCGCCAGCCCCATATACCAAGGGTGGTGGGTTCGAACCCGGCCCCAGCCAAACTGCAACAAAATATAGCCGGGTGTTGTGGCAGACATCTGTAGTCCCTTCCACTCAGGAGGCCGAGGGAAGATAATCACCTAAGCCCAAGAGTTGGAGGTTGCTGTGAGCTGTGATGCCACAGCACTCTACCAAAGGTCATAAAGTGAGACTCTGTTTCTAAAAAGAAAAAACAAAAATTATTATCCATCCCCCCAAAAAACCAATCCAAATCCCTAAATTCTGTGTGTCTATTAACTTACTTATCAATACAACTCAGACTTGAACAGACCAACCTATATACAAGGGCAAGTTGCTTTATGTCTTGAGTCTTAATTAGCTCACAGGGATGCTGGCCGGATTAAATGAGATAGCTCAGCACGGTCACAGCACAACTCAGGAATGTGAGCTCCCCTCCACAACCTGGCCTCCTATTTTCTCCTTCTGGGGAATAACTTAAAATATCTTCATGTGGCTTCCCTGTCTCAGCCTCCAGTGCCTCTTCCCCACCATCCAGTCTTCTTCCTTCTCCTGAAACCTCATCCATTCAAGCTTTCATGGCTTCTTCATCCCAAGAAACTCAGGTTTTCCCCAATTACACTCACTCCATAAGCACATCCTTTAATTTCCCTTCCTCTGCCTCCTAGTCCCTCTTCCTGAATCATAGCTTTTTAAAATCTTACCCTCCCTGCAAAGCCCAGCTTACATGTGATGAACTCCATGAATCCTCTCTGACCTCCTTCATCTTCAAAATGGGGGTGAAGATAATGATCTTTGGGGCTGTCGGGAGACCCGGAGGCAATGCAGGTCAAGTGCCTAGGCTGGTGGCTGGCACATGGAAGTCACTCGTTGTTCAGGGTTTGCTGATTGCATCATTGTTGTTACAATGATAATTGGTAGCCACACCCAAATCATCATCTTTACCTCTATCTGAAAATGAGTCTTCCCTCCTCTGTGCCCCCTTGTTTGGGTTGTATTCACTGTATGAGAAGCTGCCTTTTGTATTAAGTTATGAGCTTCAAGCACATGGGACTGAGTCTTTACCATCTCTGCATCCCTTAAACATTCCTTCGAGAGAGAGAGAGAGCAGCCACCGATGGGCATCTACTGAGAAGCTCCCTCTCACATTGCCTAATTTCAAAACAGTATGAGGAAGCTCAGGAATCAAAGAAGTGAAGCAACTCGCCCAACGGAACATATCAAATAAGGTGCACAGAAGAGCCTGGCAACCCACCTCTCTGCTCTAGCCTTTGTGTGTGGCACTTGAGTATGGCAGTGCTCTTGCATCAGTTAGTAAAGTCACCTTTTTCTTCAGGTGGACGCAGTTCCTTGCAAGGTGCACAGGGTAGAGAGTCAGCCAGAGGAGGCCTGGCAGTGCCTGCTCTCCCTCTCACCTGGACACCCTTGTGCAGAAGTTGTGCTGCCTGAGTATTTGACCTCTTTTCACTACACTCTGCTGCCTGCGCTGCAGCTCTGTGTTTTTTTAGACCCCCATCTGCAGAACGCAAAATCCACAAGAAGCAAATGGATTAAAGCAAAAGGGTTTCTGAGTCAAGGGAGTTTAGGACACACTCCGTTAAACAAGGTTAAAGGAATATGTTTTTTAATTGCAACAATTTTTAAGGCCTTAAATAGGTAAAATAAGAGTAAGGCAGATAATTCATGAAATGTTGCCAATCACATTTGATCATAATCTCCTCCTCCATCCTCACACACATTTTCTACCTTTGAAAAAGAAAGAAAGAAAAAGAAAAAAAAAAAAAGAAGAAGAAGAAGAAAAGAAAAACTCCAACATAACCAAAAAATAAACAAATAAGTTCAGGAAATATTGGTCTAGATTGGAACATCCCTCCTAATTTAGATCCACTTCCCTGAGCCGTCTTTCAAGAGAGTGGTCTTGGTATCTGTTTTCTTCCTGCGCAACGCATGCACCTGGATCTCACTGCAGAGGTTGCGGGTCTCCTGGAATGTCTGTTTCAGGGGGCCCAGCCCTGATTGCCAAGACGCCCAGACTTTACCCCTTTGCCAGAACTGCATTTCAAAGCCATGAGTGCAGTTCTGGAGGGAGATCAAAGCTCTCTCAACTCAACTGTCATTAGAATATTTTCTTTATGCATCTCCCTTGTTGGTGAGTGCCAACAACATATTTCCTAAATGCACTGGCCCGAGACAGCACAACTCTGTAATAGTCTGAATGAGAGGGTTGTCAAGGCCCGTTTTATTGAAAGGGGCGCAAAAAGGGAGCCACGTTTAAAATGCAAAACAACAACAACAACAAGTTATTTAATAAAATCAGGAGAAAACATGAGAGAAGGCTTCAGATTTCCCATTTTGAAGAAGATTAGTCAGAAGTACAGCTCGCAGTGAGCCCAGGGCAAGACTGAGTCTAGATTTCCATTTCTATTCCCACTCAAAGTTGGTTACCCTTCACTGACTTCCCTGATAAAGAGCTCTTTGAGAAGTGTCTTGCCGAAGAATAGCAACCTGCACTCTGGATGGGTACAGGTTGGTTATAAAGATGGGTCTGACAAGTGCGGATGGGTACAGGTTGGCTCCTGGGGTGGGACTGATGTGTACGGATGCCTGCAGTTTGAGGGGGTTTGTCTGAGTGAACACTGGCCGAGAGTGGGCTACTTTTAAGCTATAGTCTGAGAACAGTTCTTTCAAGTTTGAGGAAAAGGGAGCAGAGGGCTATTTTAAGAGAGATTGAGAATTCAAATCGTACTTCTTCTACCACGTGGCCCTGTTACCATGAACAAGTGATTCATTCTCTCTGGATCTCAATATCCTCATCTATTTAATAGGGATTATAAAATTCAACCCAGAAAGAGGAATATGGAAAATTAAGGAGGTAATACATGAGAAAGTTCCTAGAAGAGGACCCAGCTCACGAAAAGGCCCCAAGATGCATCATTCCCCTTTAAGCTTGCTTGTGGAAAAAAACTGGTCTTAGCTCCCGATGCCCGTTGCATTTCTGTTCCATCAGAAAACCCTGGTGCCCATCATTGGCCCGATGCATTTATCTTCCTCACAGGAGGTTGCCCTGTTTCTTCATCTCATAGAGCAAGTTCTGTAACATTGCCCATTTCTAAATTCTGATTGCAGTTTGTCGTTCCCAAAGAGGATCTCAAGTCCAAGAACCGCTACTCAATTTTCAGAACACACTAGACCATTTGAAAATGATTATCAAATATAAAGATCAAAGCCACTGAAAGCAAGTCATTAAAGCAAGATAAACCTCAGAATGTTTATTACATCCATATCCTTGCTCCAAATAACAAGCTTTGTCCAAGCTGTGACCAGTATAAAAACCTGAATTTTGTACTTTATCCCGAGGGCCCAAGTGATCTGGACTTTATTCTCCTGCTTAGTTTCATTGTCAGAAATGCCTAAATCTGCCTCCCTCATCTATAAAAAGAGACCCACACACCAAAAAAAAAAAAAAAAAAATCCTGGGAGAGTTTATTAAATTCTCAGAGTCCTGAATGAGTGGTTTCCAAAATAACAGCTTTTATACGAAGGGTTGACACACAGGAAATAAACATGTAACAGCATCAATCAAGATCACTTGAGAAACTGATTGTTCTTTTATTCATTTGTTAAATAAATCATTCTTTCACTACCTTTCTGCTTTCTTATCTCCCTTCATTCCTTCCTGCCTACCTTCATTCTTTTTTTCCTTCCTTCCCTACTTGCTCTCCAAATATCATTCACTCATTTTCTGCTTTCATTCATCAACATTTGCAGAGATTGTATCACATACTATGCTTAAGCTAGAAATGTGGAATAAAAATAATGAAGAACAACTCAATTCTCATTGTCTAAGTTTTGTAAGTTTTATGAAGGAAATGAGACAAATAAATGGATAATCACAACATAATGTGATAATACTATTAACATCTACCACTTAGAGGAGTTTACTACACACTAGTTTACCACATACTGTTTTTTATTTTTTTATTTTTTTAGACAGTCTCACTTTATCACCCTCTGTAGAGTGAAGTGAAGTCATAGCTCACAGCAACCTCAAACTCTTGGGCTCAAGCGATTCTCTTGCCTCAGCCTCCCTAGTAGCTGGGACTACAGGCGCCTTCCACAACACCTGGCTATTTTTTTGTTTTGTTTTGTTTTTGGTCAGCAGGCCTGGGCCAGGTTTGAACCCACCAGCCCCACAGCATGTGGCCGGCACTCTAACCACCGAGCTATGGGCGCCTAGCCCACCATACACCATTGAAGTACTTTTTAACATTATCTCTCTGCAGTTTTAGAAAAACCTCTAAAGGGTTAAGTAGGAGTATACCCAATTTTATAGGTGAAGAAACCAGGACTCAGTGAGGTGACACCACTTTTCCAAGGTCCTTCTATTCAGAGGTGTCAGAGGTGAAATCCAAGCCTCAGTGTGTTGGATACTATTTTACTCCTCTTGTGACATGTCACAATAGAGGGGTTGCTGAAGGTAATGGGAGCATACAGTCACGACATTCTCCCAGCTGAACGTGGTAAATTATCAGTGAGGTTCACACATAAAGATAAACCTCATTTGGATACTGGACTAGTGTGGGAAGCAGGGAAAATGGTATAAGCTCCAGAAAACCCAGAGGCCTGGAAGAGCATGAGGAGAGTGAGATGTTGCAAGTCCTCACTTGCAAGTGGTTGCACAGTTGAAAACATGTGAGTAACTTCCCAGGATGAGGCTGGAGCGGACAGCAGTGGCTACATCATTGCTATGGTTTGGATATTTTTCTCCCCCTACATCACATATTGAAACTGGATCCCCAGTGTTGGGGCTAAGTCCTGGGGGCAGTGTTTGGATCATGGAGGCAGATCCTTCATGAATGGCTTGGTGCCATTCTCCTGGTGGTAAGTTCTTGCTCTAATAGTTGCTGCAAGAGCTGGTTGTTCCAAAGAGCCAGGCACTTCCTCTCTCCGTCTTACCTGCTCTCTTGTATGTGAACCCTGCATGTTGGCCCCACTTTGCCCCCTGCCATGAGTGTAAGCAGCCTGAGTCCCTCACCAGATGCAGATGCTGACCCCATGCTCCCTGTGGAGCCTGGAGAACTGTGAGCCAAATGAACCTCTTTTCCACAGCAGCACAAAACACTCAGATAGTCAGGAAGGGACTTGCATACCAGGTCATGGAGAATGGAAAGTGTCCTAAAAGCTCTATGGCGCAGACCCTGGCAGATCTAATGGAAGAGAATGAAATAATATGGTTTATATTTTCCAGAGAGACTTCTGGAAGATGGACTAGAGGAGGGAATGAAAATTAAAAAAGGAGGCATTGGCAGTGCCTTGCAGAAAAAGGGGTGGATATAAGAACAGCTGAAAAGCAGTGCTATTTATTCATGGGGAACGATTTGATCCTGAGTTGGGGTAGGAGTGAGGGAAGCTGGAATGATGAGTCTGGTTTATGATTTGGTCTGCTGTAGTATTTTTCCTTTCTCAGCCTCAGATCCTAAACATCAAAGCCCCCTTATTTGCTGCTCTAGACCCAAGGCCCTGCAAGAGATTTGTCTCCTGGGGTTGTGCCCTTTGCTGAATCTCCTTGAAAGTCAACTCATAGGAAACTCACTGGCCTGTAGTTCTCTGTGGACAGGACCGTGATGGGACCAGTGATGGGTGAGATGGAAAATCCCTACAATCTGCATTCTGGGAGAGTAAGTTCTGGTTCAGAGAGACACAGTGGGCCAGTGGAGAGGTTTTTAGACTTTGGGATTATTAAAAAAAAATGAGATTGAAATGAGTAGGGATTTGTAATTTTTGTGGATTCAAGAGGGAGAAAAATGGCTCGGGGCCCAAAGCTCTGTGGTTAGGGTGCCGGCCACATACACCAGGGCTGGCGGGTTCAAACCTGAAACCACCAGAGCTTGTGTGTTCAAATCTACCACGAGCCTGCTAAACAACAATGACAACAAGAACAACAACAAAATAGCCAGGCATTGTGGTGGGTGCCTATAGTCCCAGCTACTTTGGAGGCTGAGGCAAGAGAATCGCTTAAGCCCAAGAGTTTGAGGTCGCTCTGAGCTGTGATGCCACGGCATTCTACCCCAGGGCAACATAGTGAGACTCTGTCTCAAAAAAAAAAAAAAAGAAAGAAAAAAAGGGAGAAGAAAAACTCCATGATGGACAATGTCCCCGATATAATAAAATAAAAAGTACTTGAGTAGTACTCCAAAAGAAAAAATAACATGGTCTCAGAACAAAGGACACCACTTTAAAATAAATATGTGACCAGGAACTACGCAGCCACTGTTTTTCTCATTTGCCTTTTGAAAACAATTTTTAGAGACTGCTGGGGCAAAAGGCAAAGTGTCAGAACACCTGGTTCCTGACAAGCTCGGCTACACTCACTTGGTCAACATGACTCATCTGTAAGGAGTCAGCCTAGAGGCAACTCTGACCCCTTATGTCTGAGTCAGGTAACCACCTTCTGTGTTCCTCCCAGCACCACGGACTTCTCCATAACAGCACTGATCCAAGTGGCTACTTATATCCTTTTGTGGGAAATTCTAAGAGGGCAGAATCACAGCTGTCTTAGGCGATATTCACTGCTATACTCCAGCACCTAGCACTGTGCCTGACACACAGTAGACACACACACATACTCCCTCTCCCACATACACCAACTGTTGAATAATCTTTCCTAAGATCTTTTCTTGGCATACTCTAATCTCTGTTTTCACAGGCTCAGAATCTCAGCGTTTATTTAGTTTCAAAGCAGCCACTGAAGCACAAGGAATCTCCCGCTAAGTCAGAAGGTCCAAAAATTGAAGTGTGATGCTGTGCTCAAAAGTGCACAATTGTAACGTTACTATCTCATATCATGCAATTATTGTCACAACAGAACTATGCATTTCAAGGGCTAACAGCTTTCTCTTCCCATCACCTCACTTCTTTTCTGAACATCAAAACCAAAATTGATAAATAACACAACTGACTATATCAAACGGAATATACACAGCTCACTGACAGCCCTGTGGTCTTAGGTTTAGAGCACAATTAAACAAAGGCAAATCATATCTCTTTTTATTTTATTATTATTTTTTATTTCAGATCAATATGAGGATAAAAACAATTAGGCTTAATGTTTGCATTTGTTAGGTAAGGTCCCCGTGGCAGGTGTGTCCTGCAACCAGGAGTGTGCCATGTCCCCTTACATTGTGCCCATTAGGTGGGAACACATTCAATCTCCCTCTTTCTCCTCCTCCCTAACTTGAATTCAATTAAGTTTTTCTTTTGTGTGGGTGTGCATTAGTTCATCTACTGGCTTCACATTGAATACATTGGATACTTGCTTTTCCATTCTTGTGATACTTTACTAAAGAGAATGTTCTCCAATTCTATCTTATAAACTATACCAGGTGTAATGTATTAAGTATGGTGGGATTTAGGAAGACTGCCTAGTCTGGCCCTAAATACTAGCCATGTAGGCCATGTCACTGAAAACCAGCTAAAATATACAAAGCTTGGGAAGGATAAATCATGGATTACATCATCACCAATTTGTGTCATTATGGTAATGTCTGAATTTTAATTTGCATCACGACCCCGTAAAAATCACCTAACCTTAGGCAAATAACTAATGTATCTAAAGTTAAAACAGTACAGTCGCTACAGTAGATGTAGATCTCTCTGGGTGACCTTGAAGAAGTCTAGTAACTTCTCCAAATTTTGGACTCTCCTGGGGTTAAAACAGAGACAGCTCTCAGAGGGTCATGTGATGATATACAAGTTCAAGTATGGGGATGTGATGCCGGAGAGCATGACATTGTATGTCAGCCTGTCAGAAGCAGAATTAACTTCAAATTGATTTTTGGAAAGAGAATGCCACATTTGGGGCCCAAGGGAAAATAAAATAGCAGACATGCAGACTGCTCCAGCATGGGGGACCATCACTGGGCAACTGTTGGGATTTTAGTAAAGTGAGTAGGATTTTTTCGAGTTGTCACAGAGCATAATTGTTCCCTCATTCCTACACTGAACACATTGTACCCGATTAGATACAGGGGCTGGTAAATTCTTTGAAGCCAGGGCCTGTCTCTCATTTCCCTGGGCATCTACTATGCCAGGGAATTGCTTATTTGTACTTCTTTCTGTTTTTTTTTTAAACAGAGTCTCACTCTGAGTGCCATGATGTGACCCTAGCTCACAGCAACCTCAAACTTCTGGGTTCAAGTGATCCTCCAGCCTCAGCCTCCCAAGAAGCTGGGACTATTTGTGCCAGTCACCCTACCTGGCTCATTTTTCTATTTTAAGTAGAAACAAGGTTTCACTCTTGCTCAGGTTGGTCTCAAACTCTTGTCCTCAAGGGTGTGTCCTCCTTCCTTGGCCCCCACACCCAGCCTATTTGTACCTTTTAAACATTAAGTCATTTGTTTGTACTCGGGTTGTAGTCCTCATAAGCTTGGAATCAAGATTATAATGTCTTTTTTTTTTTTTTTAAAGATTACAATGTCTTGATTTGAGAATGTGTGAACAGGAACATCCTCCCATTTCACAGATGAGGAATTTGAAAGAGGAGAAGGCCGCTAAGTTCCTGGATAAATCTAGCCACTTCCTTCCTCTTGGGGGGCCAGACCGCAGGCACAGGTCAACTGTGTTTTCCTGCCAATGGGTCCTCATGGAAAAAGGCTTTCCCTCGTGTCTCTCTTCTACCCTCTGCAAGATTCTGAGCTGCCTCACAATCTTGTGGGCTCACAGTCATCATTGCCCTCTGTGGCCATAAAAATAGTTCAGTAGTCAGAAGTCAAGCTCGAGGCAAAGAGCTGTGGTTGGCTGTCTGAACTCACCAAAAGCTGGACTCACACACATCAGAAGCTTGGAATGGCCACAGCATTCCCTGCAACCCCCACCCTTCATTACCAGACAGTAAAACGACCCAGAGCAAGGAAAAGAGAATGAAGGGAAGGCGAAAGGCAGGAAGGAGAAGGACAGAAAATGCCCCCCTACAAAGCAGGGAAATGCAAACAAACCCGGAGCAGAACGGACCGCTGTTCACACACTCGTTTTTTGTGTTTTTAGAAAGTAAGAGTGGAGGTGTGGGAGGGTTCTTCTCAGAAGGTGAAAAACTGCCCCGTGTGAATTTGAAGGAACAACGCGAGCTGCAAGCAATGTAGGGAAATGTATTTTGCTAAAGCAAAATGTATGGCTGTCAGTTCAACCCTCCCTCACACCCTCACTGGCTTTGTTGGGAAACCTGGGAGGGCATCTGACCAAGTGCTGAGGCTGTCATGAGTGGTCAATGTCATCAGTGGATGGAGAAAGGAAAATGAGAGTGCTGAGTATGCTAAAGCCAGGGTGGAAAAAACCCACTGCCTCCTGCTGAGGCCCTCAAAAGGGCCTAGTCCTCCCACCCGTCCAGGGAGCTAGAGATGAGACAGGGAGTGGGTCGAGGAGAAAGGCGAAAGAAGAAGAAGCTCAGATCTTAGCAAGTTGGGGTGGAGGGGACTTCCCTGGTGTGTCCTCCCTCCCCCTGCCCAAAAGGTTCCAACATTTACCTGTAAACTTTGAGGATATAGGATGTGCCTGGGCAATAATCCCAGGGCAGGAGGCAGCTTTCTTGGTACGTTCCTGAGCACATAATGAGTACCCTTCTGGCTTCCTTTCAATTCCTTCCCCACTCCTTATTCCATGAGCCACAACTTGGGATCCCAGACATGCCATTGCTTTTTGATGGAAATGCATAAACTCAGTGTGGCATGTTGCATATCTCTTGGGAAAATGAATAATATTAGCCTTGAATATATATGTAGGACTCTTGGTAGTAGAGGGTGATTGATTAAGTCACCCTAATCTCAGGGCTGATTTCTCCTCCAGCCCTGAGATTCCAGGGAGGGGTCTCAGGATTGAAAGGCAGCCGAGAACTCAGGGATAGGCATAGAAGAGCTCAGAATAGTTCCCAAAGAAGGGGACTCCCCCAACAACAGCAGGAGCAACAACTGCGATTCTCAGTGCTCACCATGAGCCAGGCACTGTTCTAAAGGGTTGACTGTGTATTATTTCATCCAATCCTCTAAACCACCCAATGCACTAGACTGTTACTTTCATCCCTGATTCTACAGAGGAGGCAACTGAGTCTTTGACAAAGGAAGAGACCTGTGCAAGGTTACAGAACTGTTAAGTGACTTGACTGAAGTATGTTCTGTCTCCAAAACTTGTATTCTTATTTACCGTATTTTGCCGTGTATAGCGTACAATTTTTTGTACAAATTTTGAGGGAAAAATAAGCATGAGCATCATACACAGGGAGTATAAATTTCATATCTATATACACGTTTTTAATTCTTTTATTTATGCTATGTATTACAGGTGTAACTCTAGAAAGCTATAATGCTATCCATATGCAAAATAACACCCTGGGATACAGGAATCGGTTTTGATTGAACTTATGGCAAACTTGTAACAAAAGCATTTTTGGCCAATGAAGAGCGATGCATTTCTCTTCGGAGCTAGCAATCTAGCTGGTATTTACAAAATTCCTCTATAATACAAAAAACAAGTAGCAAAATATAAACAAATGCAAATTTGAATTAAGAAGAAAGCTATATTTTTTGCTGAAAGTTTGGGCCAAAAACATGGGTGCACATTGTACACAGGAGTGTATTCTATGTAGCAAAATACGGTATTTGCCCAACTGTGCCCATCTTCCCCTCTTCCTCATAGGTCATTGTTTCAAGCTCCTTATTAATCTCATGTTTAGGGATCTTCAGTTAATTTCATTCATCCCTATATTCTGCCCTTAAAGACGATTGGAATAGGTACTAGATGGAGCTTGTGAGAAAAGGCAGACTTTGTTTAGGAGCAAAGCACAAAGAAAACACTGAATGACCCAGAGAACTCGAACCATGTGTATAAGTGTGCCTGCATATATGTGTCTGTGTATCAACACTCCAGCAGGCACGAGGACTGGAGGGCACTGAACAATTTAGGAACTTTAGCCAGGCTGGCACATCCCCTCACTGTGACCAATCCCACACCGCCTGCCTACAATGGTTCTGCATAGAAATATGTTCTCTAATACCGCAAGACATTTGGATCATTTCCAGAACAAACTAGTGTGCAAACTCAAGGAATTTGATAGAAGTGATGTGGCCTTTATTTAAAGATACCAATTTTGTGGCCTACAAAAAAAAAGTATTTTGAGAATGAAAGCAACCTTTGGCAAAGGCTCTCAATTTGTATATACTGCACTTCCGTCCAGGCCTTTTGTTGGTGAGTTTATAGAAAGGTAGTCACTGTAAAACAATGCTGATAGTGATACAGGACAAGTGGCATCCCAACCAGCTTGTGGAGCTGGGAGGCGGACCTGCCTCCGCCTCGGTGGTGTTGGTGCTGTGGCAGTGAGCAGAGGAACCAGCAGGCTGTAGGGTAGGCAGGGGGCCTCTGCAGGAGGCTCCAGGAGCTGGAGGGGCCAGACAACTGCTGGGGAGACACCAGCACCTTAGGTTTCCCTCCCCTTGCACTTATGAATGAACAGGGAACCCCCCACCATTTCCTAGGCCTGGGAACGAAAGGGATGGTAGCCATGCATTTGTAACCCAGACATGCTATCCCAGACACACTAAATGTAACTCCAGAGGGTCCCAGATAAGGTTCCCAGATATGTCACAGAGGGTTCCAGACACGCTAAATGTAACTACCGAGGGCCCCATGAGACTATATATACCCCTAGACAAAGAGCCTGGAGAGACAGAGAGACAGAGAGAGAGAGAGCTTTTCGCCCGCAACTTGGGTTTTCTCTCCCTGCCAGGAGCTTTGGTGTTTTTGAATACTGTTCTGTAAATAAATCCTGTCTTACCACTCATCTGTGGCCTGCAAATTTATTCTTTAAATCACTGAGACCAAGAACTTCTTCTTCTTTTTTTTTTTTTTTGTAGAAACAGAGTCTCACTTTATCACCCTCGGTAGTGTTGTGGAGTCACACAGCTCACAGCAACCTCCAGCTCCTGGGATTAGGTGATTCTCTTGCCTCAGCCTCCCAGTAGCTGGGACTACAGGCGCCCGCCACAACGCCCGGCTATTTTTTGATGCAGTTCGGCCGGGGCCAGGTTTGAACCCGCAGCCCCCGGTATATGGGGCTGGTACCCTACTCGCTGAGCCACAGGCACCTCCCCGAGACCACTTCTAAAGACAAAACTCTGGTATCAACAGGGAGGAGATGGTGTCCATCTGTACAAGAAGAGAGCAGACTTTTCTCTAGCACCTACTATGTGCCAGGCACTATACCAGGTGTTTCACACAGATGAATCCATTTATGTGTCATGACATGCCACAGGATAGCTGTTATCACCCTATTTTTGCAGATGAGAAACCGGCGACTCTCACTGTGCAGTGTGCCAAGGTCAGACAGCTAGAGCCAAGCAGAGCCAAGCTATAAACTCTGGTCAGTCTCCAACACCCATAATTTTTCCACTACACCAGGCCTGACTCCTGTTATTGCTTTAATGAATATTAGTCACGTTAAATAAACCCTGATATTCTGATTATAAAATTCCAAGCAATTTCTTTGACATGATTACTGGAAAAGAATGAACAAAGTTACTGAAAAAATAACAATGACCCCTTTCATCTGCATGCTGGTTAACTCTTCCCAGAACTCTCTCTGGGATAACATTTTATGCAACTCTCATGGCAATTGTGTGATCCAGGCAGTCAGATACTATTATTGCTATTGTTCCCTTTTGATAAATGTGAAAATGGAGGCTCAGAGAGACTAAGCAACTTGCCCAAGATTGCATGACTAAGAAACTACTGAGCCAAGCCTAGAATCTATTTCCACCAAATTCTTTCTTTCTCGAAATCAGTCTGATTCTTCCAGGTTTACAATCTGAAGATAAAAGAAGCACGATATCCACTTGCATGAAGTTCCAGTCGGACTGACCTCTGTCTTGCTCCCACCTAACACTTCCCCACTTTTGCCCCGTTATACAACCTGCCTGGCTTGCCCACCAGCTCTTTTTTACCATGACAAAGCCTGTTCATGCTAGAAACCTGTTGTGTCCCTTCTCCACCATTAAACTTTTTCCTGTTGTGTCCCTTCTCCACCATTAAATTTTTTCCAAACCACAGTGACCCTGCCTTTTCTCCGAGCTCATGGAAGCTTTATAGTCTGTGTGGGTTATTGGAAAATTAGTTGTATGCCTTCTTGACATCTCTTGAATGACTGTAACAAAAAGCCATCAAACTACAGCATACAAACACCTGAAGACAGAGATTATATGTTGGAATCCTACAGCCTTTAGGGCTCTGGAATAACTAAGGCATCCTGAAGTAACACAGATGATGGGTGAGCACACACCCATACTGCACATAACATTCTCAAGTTCCAAATTGCAGGCTTCTAAGACATCAAGGCAATATAGTGGAGAGATGCAAAAGCATGTGGGCAGGAGGTAAGACCCTGGGTCTCAATCTCAGCTCAGGTCTACTGTCACCGTGTGGCCTGGGTCACTGCCTGCCTCTCTTTGAGAGTGTGGTTGTCTCATCTGCAGCAAGAGGACCCTCTGCAGCTGGATCCTTTCCTGCTCCTCTCAGCTATGACAGTCCCTGATTCCATGCAACTTTTTCAGATTTAGAAGGAAATAGGGAAGAGAAAATATATGTTCCATGAGATCATCCCAGAATATAAGTGGGAAACCCCATCAAGAAAAGACAGATCGTTTACTGGATCTTGATAAGGGGCAGGGGAAGAGGCTGAGGGTGATATAGCTGCCAGCAAAGGGGTCAAGAGGGTGATTTCCAGGCTTATCACAACCCCTTTTGTGAGAGTTCCAGTAACATTCACTGGAGTCCAAAATTTTTTTTTAAAAACCTAGCCCCAGGGGAATGCCCTTGTTACTAAAAAACAATGATAATAAAGGGAAGACAAAGGCAGTGTTCTGCTAGGAGACAACAGAATGTAGGGAAATTTCTTTTCTTCTGACCCATCAATTCCATAGGAATGGATATTTACCAACAAAGGTGACTCTCACTCCCACTTGAGGTACCAGGGCTTGTGGTTTGGAGGGGTCCAAACAGGAGCAAGGCAGCGAATGGGGGTTACTGCAATATCTTCTCACAGGGAGGTAGTTATAGCCCAGAGTGTCAAATGCCCCTGGATTTCCTGACACTGGGATTTTCTATTAATATCTGGGCTTTCCATTTCATTCGTGAAAGGGTGTGTGAAGTGCACTCCACTTGTTTGCAGACATCTCTAATGGCTGGAGATGAAGTTCTGCCTACCTGGCTTATCCCTGCCACTGCACGGGATAGCCAAGGTTCACCTGAAATGCCTTTTGTCTGACTAGAAAGGCTTGTGGTGCTCACACAGTCCTCTCCTCCTGGCTAGTCCCTACACCAGCAAGTGTCTGTGTGTGTGTGTGTGTGTGTGTGTGGGAGGGGTTGATTTGACTTGTCCGTCCTGCCTGCTCAAAGGTGAGCAGTGATTGTACTGGCACATAGGAATCATGCAACAAATATTTATTGAGAGGAGAAAAGAAGAACGGAAAGGAAGAGGAAAAGGAAAGGAGGGAGGAGGAAAAAAGGGAAGGAGGGAGAATTAAGCCTGATATTAAATTCTTCCATGAGAGAAATTAACCTTTCTCCACTCGGGTCTGGATCCCAGACATGCAAACTGACCCCTCTGCATGGGCTAGCTGACTCTGAGCTCTAGACATTCCCTGTTTGCTCATCCAGATCCTCTCCCAGCCTCCCCACCCTGCCCTGTGCCTTGGAAGGCTGGCCTCCATGGGCTGCATCAACATCTTCCATTGCCTTGTGACTTGGAGTTAAGTTCCCCCAAGGGACTGATGATGTGCAATTTACTTTCCTGGTTCCCTTCTGTTCAGGTGACTACAGCCTGGTGGCTTCCCAATGCTGAGAGTCACAGCTGCAGCCAGGAAACCCACTCCACTCAGCCACTCTCTTGGGGGCCAATCCATCACCTCTTGCCCTTACAGACCAAGGGTGGAAATGGCTCCCTGTGGTTTCTGGTCACCTCCCTTGGAGTATATCATGCTAGGCCTTGCTGGTTATCCTAAGTTCTGCCTACATCTTTGTAAATAGCCTTTCCTTCAAAACACCCCCTCCTCCAACTCTCCTTAATTATTCTGTTTGAATGTGCCATCTGTTCCCTGCTAGGACCCTGACCGAAGCAGTCTGCATCTCTATCTCTCAACGGGTTACCTATTCCTGCAGGCCTACTCACATCATGCCTCCCCCAGCTGACGTGCCTTATTTCCACTAGTCGGAATGAATCTCTGCTTTTTAGGTCCCCTGTCTCATTGTGCGCCGATAAATATACAGATCAGATTTTCTTATGTTTGTGTCTGATTTCTCCACTAACGTGGAAGCCCCACAATGGTAAGGAACATGTTCAACATATTGCAAGACCCTCAGTGAATACTAGAGAAGCTGGTGGGACTAGATAGACCCCATAAATGTCTGCTAAAGAGAAAAGCAATAATTAATACTGGGTTTCCCACGATGATATAGAATAAGACATCAGTGACAAAATTGGACTGTGCGGTGCTCAAGCCCAAGACCGTCAAAGCCACCTTTGCTGCCAGTACTGTCATCTCAGCGTTGGCCTCCTGGTACAGGGTTGTCATTGCTGATTTGCACACCTCTGGTGATGGGGAGCTTACTCACCTTCACACAAACTTCTCCCCCAGGAGGAACAATCTCATTGGAGATGACATCATCTATGGCCCAGCTCAAAGCTGCATCCTATAATTGCAACACTCTGGTCCCAGCCATGGCCAGGGTGGTAATTCTATCAGCTTTCCCACAGGATAGGTGATCAGAGACTTGAAGTGCCTGTGTCATGACCTTGTGATTTTGGCCCTGTGAGAATTTTCTCCTCCAGGCTAAACATGATAAGTAAGGACCCAGCCATACTACATAGAACATTCCCAAGTTCCAAACTGTTGGCTTGTAAGACATCAAGCTAATATGGGGAAGAGTTGCAATAGCCAGAGGGCAGGAGGAGAGACCCTGGGTCTCAGTCTCAGCTCACTATCATCATGTGGCTTAAGTCAGTGCCTGCCTTCCTTGAGAGTGTGTTTGTCTCATTTGCAGCAAGAGGGCTCTCCACAGCTGGACCCCCTCCTGCTCCTCTCAGCTCTGACAATCTGATTCCATGCAACTTTTTCAGATTTCAAGGAAACATCCTCAGTTTCACTGCAGCTTAATAAGGAAAAATCCATTTGGAAGTGGCTCATGGAAACTCAAGTCTGCTATCCAAGGCCCTTGCAAATACCCTCACTCAGCACTTAACAATCCCAGGCTCTCAAGGGAGATGGAAAGGAGACAGCGGGGACAGAATGTGAGGTAGCAGGTGTCTGCGCTGACAAGAATGTTAGGGAAATGCTGAGAAAGTGGTTCTCAGGAGATGACCAGGGGTGAGAAATCTGGAGCCCCTCCCTCCCTAGGCATCACCACCAACAGACTGGGTAAACTTTGGCCTCAGTTTCCCTTCATGGGGAAATAAGGGGACTGGACTCACAATCTCCAAGGATGTTTCCAAGTCTGACAATTGACACCACTTTGATGTCTTCTGCGACCTCTCTTTTGGAACTGAGTGCTTTCTTATAACACTGCATTCCTGAGAACATGAGCCAGTGTGCCGAAGGACTATTAGATTTTTTTAAAAAGTGTTTAAATATGTTATAAAGAAATAGCATTTCTTTGATGGAGTCTGCCATTCTGCCTGGCTACATTACTGGTGGGTCTTATTTCACTCAAGGGAAATTGTCAGAATGACAAATTTTAATCAGTGCTACTCAAAGCAGGCAGTTCCATGAACCTCTTCCCACTGTCTATGGCACAGTGAATAGAGAAAGGAAGAATCACCTGTAATCC
The DNA here is from genome assembly GCA_963573935.1 of Arctocebus calabarensis. Taxonomy (NCBI): domain Eukaryota; kingdom Metazoa; phylum Chordata; class Mammalia; order Primates; family Lorisidae; genus Arctocebus; species Arctocebus calabarensis. The sequence goes on along the minus strand of CAUYON010024218.1, from coordinate 50,355 downwards.
CAGCACTTGGGAGGCTGAGGTGGGTGGATTGCCTGAGCTCACAGGTTCGAGACCAGCCTGAGCCAAAACAATAGCCGGGCTTTGTGGTGGACACCTGTAGTCCCAGCTCCTTGGGAGGCTGAGGCAGAAGAATCATTTAAGCCCAGGAGTTTGAAGTTGCTATGAGCTATTACACCAGGGCACTCTACCAAGGATGACAAAGTGAGACTATGTCTCAAAAAAAAAAAAAAAATAAGAATCAGCACATATAAACTTGTGCTGTCACCCTCTCTGTCACTGCTGCACCGTTCTTGAGGTATTTTGTTTTATATCAATTCATTTTTGTTGTCTGTTAACAGAAGTATTAGTTTCTAATGTGTAGGAAGAAATAGAACTGGCTCTTCACAGTATATTGAGTAGTAGTGATTTTAAAACTATTAAGAAAGAAAGTGATACAGGTAGAAAAAGAGATGAAAGGAGAGAGAGAACATATTCTGGAGAATTAAGTTTGGTTTTTTATTAAAAATTGCCAACATAGTTACAATCTAATTAATTTTCACTGCTTCTGTTCCAGGTGCCTTCCTTCCTTCTTTCCTTTGCTTCTCCCCTTCTCTCCTTCTCCCTCTCTCCCTCCCTGTTTGTTTAAAGTCACAGAGCAAATACTTCTCTTCAACCTTCCACAGGTTTCTCTGTACACAGGAGAGCTGATTCTGCCAGAACCCAGTAGCCTCCGGCTGCATCAGGGGGATGACACATGGCCTGGTGGGGCTCACCCTGGGCACAAAGCTTTCCCAGCCAGCAAACAAACAGGCCCTGGTCACAGCAGTCACAGCTGGCACATGGCCGCTTGCAGACATTCTGGGCATGCAGTCCCGTGACTTGGAAAAGAGGAGGTCTTTGGAGCCTGCCAGAGTTGTCTGCTGATTGTGAGGTATCTGGAACCTGGGGCCCCACAGCCCCTGCACACCAGCATGGCTCTCCACAGAGGCTTGCTGCCCTCCATCCTGCCCTGTCATCTTCATCAGCTTTCTACAGAGCTTGCTGTAAAGTCACCCTCCCTGTCACCCCTGTCTTTTAATCTGTCCCTTACTGTTCCTCAGATTTAAAAATATCCCCCTTCAGTGGCAGCTTTGGAGTGAGCAGCCCTGGATGCAAATCCAAGCTCTCCGCTTATTAGTGGGGTGATCTTAAGTCAATTTCTCCATCATTTTGAATCCGGAATTTCCTCCTGCAAAATAAGGATAAGGGAACCAACCTTGCCGGCACCTGAAAGGTGCTGATAAACATTTGTTGTATGTATGAATGAATGAGCAAATGAATGGATGAACATTAAATGGAGGACTTTGACTTCCAGCTCTGTCCATTCTCCCCCATGCCCACTCTTCTGGGGGGGGAGGGTTACAGAGGTATCTCCTGCGGGCATAGTTCAGTAGAGAGCATACTACTCTGATCACAGAAAATGTGCATTTGTGATTTAGTAAAATAACTTTCTCGACCTGTGAACTTGGCTAAGATGCTTCATTCTCTAAGTGTCCTCTGTTTCCCCATCAGTCAAATGCAAACGTTAACCCCTGACTTGACTCCACTACCAATTTCTGGCAAGGTCCAAATGAGAGCAAAGAAGACAGTGCCCTGTGGCCTGAAAGGGGGTGGCCACATACACCAAGGCTTCTTCTCACATGGGCTGCTCAAGTCTCAGAGCCAAGGTGAGAGTCCAGGGTCCCCCCTGGTGCCAGGAGGTTGAGCTGACGTGCTTTCTGACTTGCTGCCAGGCAGGACATTCTCCTGCCAGCATCATCATTCCTTTGCACATAGGTATTTTGTCTGTGTACGGGAGGCCCTTGCTCTTTTGAGAGAGACAAAGAGAGGAGTCAGCAGAAAACCTGCAGAGGTTGGCAAATGTGCTTGAGCCATCAGCAAGTCCAGGGTCCTGCGTGTTGGACAGAATAGGAAAGTTCAGGGTGAATCTGGGAAAAACAAGAAAGTGGATATTGACTGTCTCTCTGGCTTAAAACTGGTTCCTCCTCTAGGTCCTACATCTAATTCAGGTCTCCCTTGGGTTCACTTTTGGGTTCCACTTTGGGATTACTGGTTATAGTTGACAGCCCATGGCAGAGGCTAAGTGAGTTAGACCATGTTACTTCTGGCTTCCCTGTGAGATACAGGAATAAAGTCCCTCTGCCTGGTATATCCTCCCTTCACTTTCAAACCAATCTTTGTATCTATTTTTAAATAAACTTTATTTATTGTATATAGTTAAGGTATACAAAATGATGTTATGGGGTACATAGGATAGCAAAAAGATTACTACAGTAAAGCAAATTAACACACCTACCATCTCACAATTTCCTCCTTTTTTTTTTGTTTTTCAAACAAGATCAGCTAAAACTTACTAGCATGAATCCTGAATACAGTAGGTTTATTTTTACCTGTAGTCCTTAAATCACATTATATCACCAGACTTTCTCTATTACAACTCTTCTATTGACCTTGCCGCTTATGAGATTTCTAGATTGTTTTATTCCACCTCGAATTACACCTATCCTTGAAGATCTTGGCCAAATACCACCCCTCTCTGAAAAGGCCCCCCTAATGCAGTCAAGGTCTGCAAGCCAACTTTTTCTCTCTAATCTTCCAGGGCAGTCTCTAAACATGACACACTTCCTTTCCTTAGAAAAGTAACCATAAGTGCACTTATTGAGAATTAGTCATGTGGTAGGCACTGTAAGAGAGAGAGAATCTCACATGGCCTCTCTCAATTAAACCTCAGAGCCACTTGACAAAGTAGGTACTATAATTTTTTCCCATTTTATAGATGAAGAAATGCATTTAAGAGGTGCCAAAGTGAGACAGTAGCAGAGCTGAGATCTGAACCCAGCTGACCCCAGCTCTAGCAACACTGTCCAAAGAAACTTTCTGTGATGATGAAAGTGTCTTATAGTGTTCTGTCCAGTATGGTAGACATTGCCCTATGTAACTCCAGAGCACTTGAAATGTGCTTAGTGCAGCTCTAGAATTGAATTGAACATCTTATTTAATTTTAACAGATTTCTATTTAAACAGGCAAATAAAGGACCACCTTATTGGACAGAACACCTCTTGCTCACTCTGCTACATATGACAGAACACCTTTCACTCACTGTGCTGCATATGACAGCCACTTATCTGTATTCACCTCATGTCATCCCATTTCAACTTTAAGCTCTTTGAGAAAACAGAGCTCTGTCTTCCTTCAGAGTCCACTCAATAAACATTTTGTAATGAGCTCTGTTTGCCTATGATCCCCATGATGACTTGAGTAAGAGACTTGCCTTAGTCGGGAAGCTGCTGTGTGATTTGGAAAACTCCTATAACACTCAGGTGTCTTATCTATAAAATGGAGGACGTGAAGTTCAGCTCTCAATTGGACATGTTCTGCCCAGTAAGGTCTTACCTGTGTGGAGAGTCGGGATCAAAGCACGTCTTAGTGACATCGGTGATATCAGGATCACAGCACTCTCCGCCATCAAAGTTGAACCGTTCATAGTTGCAGTCCATGTCACATACCCCATTCTGCTGTTTTTTCATGAAGGCTGGGTGGCGCAGGTGGCGGCAATCCCCACCATCATGGCCAGTCAGTGTGTGATTGCACTCGGGGTCGCAGTTCTCATCCCCAATCTTGCTGATGTCACAGTTGGCCAGGATGAGGCGGTGGCGCAGGGAGGAGTTGTTCACCTCCAGCACCTCCAGTTCCCAGGAGATGTTGTAGTGCTTAAAGGCCTCCTTCAGCTGCTGGTGCTGGAAGTCTACCTGCTGGCAGCTCACCGTGGGGTTCTCATGGTCATCATCATAGAGGTTAACCACGCGATAGCGTACCACTTTGGGCCGGCGGAAACTTGGGAGCTGGTTGTAGCTAGTGATGACTTCTGTGTTGTCACACAATGTTTGCCCACACAGCGGGGGCTCCAGACTCGTGTCCAGCAGAAAGCCATGGGCATTGCTGAGTTCCACTTGGGGGCTGCTGCCATCCTTCATTGGGGACCAGGTGCGCTTCACATTGTCCCAGTTCTCCTGGAGAAGGAGCTGAGGTAGAGGAGGATGGAGGCCATGAATTTCCATATCTGAAAGTATTTCGCGCTGAGTCCTGGCCAACTTCCACAGACTGAAGTGCTCAATGTAGCCCCGGTAGTTGTGATTCTGAGCACTGCCCCCCAACATGAGCACTTTACACTTCTGGGTCAGTGGGCTGAATATGCCACCCACTTGTTCCCCAGAGGTTGCCACCTGGGCACCATTCACATATAGCTTCATTAGCTTCCCATCATAGGTGGCAGCCAGGTATACCCACTGGCCTGGGAGGTAGCTGCGGTGAGCATTGATGGTGGTCACTTGCCGGGCCCGGTCTGTCTTCAAGGAGAAAAAGTAGCGTGGGTCTCTGTTGCCTTGGTCACTGATGGTGTGAATGCCCACGACCCATCCTCGGTCACGCGAGGTATAAGAACATTTGTCATACAGCCCTATGTGGCCCCAAAAGAGAAAGATGAATAAATAAAGTATGAAAGAAGAGGGGGAGGTACATTTTGTTCTCTCTGATAACATTTATATCAGGATGTCCTAGATTAATGGTTTCCAAAGTGCTCTATGAGATTCTGGTGGATACTAATGGTGCCTCTGGGACTACCCCAAGGGCAAGGTGAGGGTCACAGGAGCTGAGAGGATGAGTAAGTTGAGTTTGGGGCATTCTCACCACAACTTTAACCCATGCCATTTTGTGTTTATTGGTTTTGAAAATGAAGCATACAAGACAGATTTTTGTATGAAGATTGGGTGCTTCTCCTAAAGAAAATGCTGCAACAGTAGCAATAATAATAAAAGTCTGAAAACCACTGGTTTTGCAAAACTGTTGGATGGGGAAGAGGACTTCGTAATGAAGAGAGCATTTCCAGAGTGGGATGATATATGAGATGATAGGAGAAACAGAGGGAGATGATAATGAATAGAAGATGCTCCTTCAGAAGAGCAGTCCCGACTATGCAGTGTGCATTAGCCTTTAGCATTCATCAAATGATCTGTGGTATTACCCAATTGGGAAAGTTGGCCAGAAAAGTCAGGGACAAGAGCTGAAAATCCAGAGCTTCTGTTTCTAACCTGAGTCTTGCTAGCCTCATCATTCCCCATCAAAGAAGTGAAACACACTTAATATCCAAAAAGAAAAGACCTTTACAGATTATATCCTCCACCCCCTTCACTTAACAGGTGAGGGAGCTAGGAACCAGAGAATAGGAGTAGGCATTTGTCAGGTTACTCAGAGTTGTTGACAAACTTCCTGGGACCCAATTCAGCTTGCTTCTCTCTGACACTAATGCCTACATATATAAAATGAGGGCCCTCTTAACATAAAAAGATGACAGGGATGCCTACATAAGCGTTAATAGTATGAACAAAACTCTCTATGGCGGGCCAGGTCTTGTGCTATGTACTTAATTAACCCATATAGCACTTAATTAATCCATGTAGCACTCCTACAGTGCTGATATTTAGTGTCCTATTTACCCAAGGAAGATGTGGGAATTAAAGGAGGCAAAGAGACAGGTTCAAGACCACCTTCTTCTGCCTCACCAATGTCTCCAGGGATCTGAGCCACACCATCTACCTGGGGTATGTCACAAGTCTTAGTTCAATATTTGGGGATGTTCCAAGCCAGGCATCTCTAGACTTACTGTGGGAATTCCAGGAAGTAGCTCAGTGGATTCTCTCTGGATCTAATTATCTTTACACTCTCCAACCCCAGCCTGTCTGGAATATACCCAGTGTCCTTGGCACAGACAAAGCTGTTGAATGGGGAAGAGGACTTACTAATTAAGAGTGTATTTAAAGTTTCAGCTGATGTATGAGGCCAGGTGTGAGGAGAAAGAGAGGGAGATGAGAGTGAATAAAAGATGCTCATTTAGAAGGACAGTGACTACTCTCAGCTGGAGAATCATTGCGGTCACCCTAACTCTGAGTGTGCACCTGCCACTGCCGCTCATCAAATAAGTATAGAGAGCTTCCAGCAAAACCAGTGAAGGAGACCCATACAATCTTCACTCCTTTGTGGGTGCTGAGAACTTGGAATTTGTGTAACTCTCTCTGTTAACAGCTGACATGGCCAGCAATCTTGGCTCAGCATCTAAGCCCATCTACAGTTCTCCTCCCACTCCCTGCCCCCAAATCTTTCCGAGTCTCCATATAAAACCATACTGCTCTTAAAGTCAGGGCAACCTTGATGAAGCACCAAGTACCTCCTCTAGGTCTTGGTTCTTCATCTGGTAAAGGAGGGGATTGAATGAAGTTCCTTATAACATACTAGGTCAGTCTGATTTTCTTTATTCCGTATTTTTCTATTACTAACACACAAGGCACCTGATCCCGGGTTCAAGTTCTCCCTGATTTTAGGCAACTTGACACTCATCCCCACTGTATCCTCTCTGTTATCTCCTCTCTGCTAGACTGTTTGCTTTTTGAGAGCAGTGACTCTGCCTAGGTCATGTGGGTAACCTGCCCAGCATCTTGAATGATTCTAAATAGAGCAGGAGAAGAGAAAATGTAGGGATTTTTAACAACAAGCAGAATTTGAGGCACTTATTTGTGTCTCTGTGACTAAAGGACGCAGAGAAGCAGAGGACAGCATGTGTTCTTGGTAGCGTAGAAAGAACAGGATCTTTGGACTCAGGGTAATCCGCTTTGAATCCCCATGGCAATTACTAGCCATGTGCCTGGGGCAAAATGACTTCACCTCTGTGGGCCTTCCTTCCTTCATCTGTATCTGTCTTTAACCCGCTGTCATACTTAAAAGACATAGCAGATATAGCATCCTCAGCATATGATGGCTGTCCAAATGAGAGTTCATGCTTAAGGTGCTGGAGGGCTCAGGAGAGATGTTGAAGATGAAAGGTAGGAAATGACTGGAAACAAAATACAAAAAGGCTGATGAGAGGGACAAAAAGGGCACCCCGAAGGTATCTTACCTGGTACAACAAAAACTTGCAAAATGAAGGCTTGATAAAGCTCAAATCATGCTCGAAGCCACTGGCATACACTACTTAGAAGTCATGGATCCCTGTCAGCTTACATGATGTCAGGGGACTGCATATTAAAAGCTACCTTTCTATGGACTCCCTCCAGAGCCAAAGATCTGACTCCGCATTTGGAGTGAGTTGCCCCAGATCTACATGTTGCCATCCTCTAGGGTACCAACCAGAGCGCTCATTCCTGGAGCCACCACATTCACACCTCTCCCCACCTCTTAGTCTACCTTTTCTCCCTCCTCCAGTTCGTCCCTTCCCACAGGAAAAAAAAAAATGAAGGGTCTTCTAATGAGAGAATTAAAAATCTGAAACAGAATCCCTTTTCCCTCTCTCTTTTTTCCCCTCTCTCTCCCTGCAGGTTTTTTATTTTGCCAGGGGCTCCCAGTCACTCGATTTCCTGTTGCCTTTGGAAGGCGGTAAGCCTGGTTAGCAAGGTAAAATGTTTACATATCTGTAGGGTGCCCTCAGTTCAGAACCTTCCCGGGACTTAGGACCTGATCTCGGGCCACCACTGTTTGTAATTGAGAGAGAAGGAAGAAGAAACGAGAAAAGGCAGATTCTGCCACAGAGAGCTGAGAGAGGGGTGGTGGCTTCACCCCAGGAAGCAGAGAGAAAGGGCTTTCAGTGGAACCAGGAGGAAACACATTAAGGAAAATGAGATCCTTGAAGCCGTGGCTTCAGAAGTTCAGAGGGAAATATTTACCTGGGGTGTAAGTGGTGAAAGAAACTCGCTGAGCTTCAATATGGGTTGGGGTATAGAGTGGTGACCAGGGGATTTATTTCTGTATGAAAGTAAAGCACTCAACAGTAGTCACATTGCAGGGGCCGGGAAGGAAGACCAGTGCTTTGGCGTCAGAGATCTAGGCTGGGCTTTGCAGGTAACCTTGTCTGGAACAAGTCATATCATCCTCTTCATGCACGGGGCCTCATTTCCCTTCTCTGTTAAAGGAGGGGTCTGAATAAAATGATCTCCTGCTAGAATTTAAGAGCTCTTTTGTTCATAGTTAGAATGGTCCCTTGTAAGTAGGAGGTGCTCAAAAATACATGTTGGTTTGAATGGGATGCCTTATGGTATTCTCCATTCCTGCATGCTTAGGTCCCCTCTTCTCTGTGTATGTTCATCTGTGACACAGAGCAGTACTGTCTGGTGGACATGAGAGTACCAGCCCAGTGTCCCTGCTCACAGCCCTTCCCCACAAGTTCTCCAATGAAAGACGTAGTGAGAAATACAATGCAAGTCAGGCTGATGGCAGCACCATCTGTGTGAGACTAGAAGATGTGCCTGGGGGGTGTATTCCCATGTGGTAATTCTGCATGTAATTTATACATAATTAGCATATACGTCTACTACCTGCCTCAAAGATATATGCATATGGACTCCCCAAATGAAAATGTGCAAGAGCCCTTTTTTGATGAGATGAGATGCCTTCAGAGTGGTAAAGCTATAGACAAGAGCCCCTCTTCAGACCAATAACATTTCTGGCCACTTTGCGTGGAGTAGATGAGCTGGAGACTCAGTCCAGGAAAGGGACTTGTCATGGGCTTCTCACTCCAACCTTGGTCACTTGGCCTTTCTAATATACTGCTATCTTCCTGAAGTTACACTTGATGAGAAAGGGTTCATGTGTCCCCAGAAGTTTGATATTTATTTATTTTCATTGCATCCTCCTCTCAGCTACCCATTCACCCCAGACAGCAAAAAACATCCACAATGGAGAAAAGCCCAAAGGCAGAAAGCCTTCAGGGGGTTTCCCAGAACCTTGACCATGAATGACCAGAGAATGGAAGAATACTTTGGGCTTGCCCTCTAAGCAAGGATCCCTACCTTAGACACGAGCCAGGGCAGTTTTGTGTGACCACCCCAAGCACCAACAAATCTTCCTCCCATATATTCATCCTACTCCTCCTGGTCCTAAAACTCATCACTAAAGTACTTATTCAATGTCTGCGTTTCCCAGAGTCTCTTGGTGTACCCAATACACAAAATAGACCTTCGTATGTTATAGGTGCTACACAGAATTTGTCCTTGAAAGTGAAAAATAAAGGAAGACAGAAAGGGAATGAGGATAGCTCCTCATTTCTGCCCTCTTTACAAGAGTATATTGCCTTCTGTTCAGAACTCACTAAGTACCAAGTACTCTACATTAATTCTCTCAATTAAACTTCATAACAAACCTCTCAATGCTGTCTACGCTTTAGTGTAAATTGAGGCTTAGGAAAGGGAAGAGGTTGCCCAAGGCAATTCAGCTTGGAACTCAGGCCTATAGAAGTCCCAGACCCAGGTGGTTAATCATGTCACTGCATTAAGTGCAAAGTGCCAAATGTTTTATTGTGGGCTGTTCTAAGGTGTGACCCCTGCTAGAAAGATTCCCATAAGCCCTACAGCACCAACACAAGCCAGCTGAATTGCACTGCAAGCCAGGAGATATCTGTCCATGCCATTTTCTGGCAGGTCTAAAAAATTAAGAATTGATGGTTCTTTATTACGGATGAGTAATCTGCTCTATTGGGCTTGTCCCACTTCCCTGAGATGTGCGATTTTCCTGGGCTTGACTGCCCTTCTGCAATTTCAAGTACCTGCTTGAACTGGGCCTCCAGCATCAGAGCCTCCATTTCTAGCCTCCTGGCCTGTTGGTTTTTGACCAACGTTCAGAGTCTATTCTGAATCCCCCCCCCCCCCACGATTACTGTCACACTCTTGGCGGCCTTCCTTTTTGTCTCTTCTGGGCTGAATTGTGGCCTGCTCCAAATTCATATGTTAAAGCCCTGACCCCCCAGTACCTTGGAATATGACTGTACTTGGAGATAGGGTCTTCAAATGGGTAGTTAAATTAAAGTATGATGATTAGGTGGATCTAACCCAATAAGACTTGTGTCCTTATAGGAGGAGAAATTTAGAACAAAAAATGTACAGAGAGAAGATGATGGGAAATACAGGGAAAAGCTGTACATTCATAAACCAAGGAGACTTGCAGCTCCACTGGTACTGTGATCTCAGACTCCTAGTCTCCAGAAACGTAGGGAAAACAAATCTCTGTTGTTTCAATAACTTAGGTTGTGGTCCTTTGTTATGACAGCCCTAGCAAACTACTGCATCCTTTCTCAACGAGTTTGCTAAAGTCTCTCCCTGAAGTTTTTCTAAAATCCCTTCTATCTTCCACTGCCAGTTTCCAGTTCAGATTCTTTCCCTGGTTATGACATAATGCCTCAATTTACTCAATTCCTATTTTTAGCAGAGCAAGATATATTAGGAAGATACAAAGACGGGTGGCATGATCATCACACACAGGACACTTTCCTCACTGGGGAGGGCCGCCTCTGTGTTTCCGCGTGAATGTGCATTTCTGAAGCACCTGCTGTGTTGAGCACAGAGGTAGCTGCGTCCATGCCAAAGTGTCTCCAGTAATCTTCACAGCAACCTTGCACAATAGGCACTATTTACAAATGAGAAATTTGTAAGGTCCCCTGCTCAAGGTCACAGAGCGCTAAGTGGTGGAAAGAACTGAAATTCAAGTTTTCTAATTTCAAGTTCAAAAGTTCCTCCCCAGCTGAGAGGGATTCTAGCTATGCCTACATTCTCCATTTTTTCCTAGAATGTTTTCCCAGAATGACTCAATTCAACAACAACAACAAAAAAAATTGGCTCTGATAACATCTGAATTTCTTTCAGCACTGTCTAGGGAGGAGAATTAGCAAAACATGACAATTTTACATCCAGTTTGTATTATTGTTTATTTTCTCTCCTTGGAAGAGAAGATATAGGAAGGGAAAAAACCCTCTACCCAGGGCATTTCTGCCAGTGAAAAAGTAGCATTTTCAAATAGTAATAGGAACCATCAGCGTCTGAAAGTGTCTGTGGAGTGGTCTTTTTACTAAGCACAGACAACCCTGCAAAGCAAGGTTTATTAATACTCCTTTGACAGATGAGGAAACTGAGGTGCAGAAAGGCTAAGTGAATTTCCTGTCAAGGATCCAGCTAGGGATGGAGAGCCGACCTCCATCTGTCTTACTCCAGAGCCTCAAAGCCCTACCCGGATGCTTTCCTTCAATGGGGGTGACCCCCAATCTATAGGCAAGGTCCCTGTGTCTGGCTTTGCCACTGCTGTGCTCTGGGCCACTGAGTAGATAGCTGCCCTCTTTGGGCTTCCTCATGTTCCCTCCCTATGAGGTGGGAGGGTTAGACCAGATGAAACAGAGGTCCCACCACCTCGCATTCCGTGACTTCGAGATCCCAGTGACCTCAGATCTCCCAGATTGGGTTCTCACTGTGCGAGATGTAAGGTTGTTGGGAGGCAGGAAGGAAGGCAGTTTCAGGTTCTTCAATTTAAGGATGCCCACTAGCTGTGGGACTTCTGCCAGGAGAATACAAGCAGAGGTGAGAGGATGAGGCGATGAAAGGGGGAATTTAGGTCAACAATCTGGTTTCTTTCATGAGGCTAAAAAAATTAAAAGCTAAAGGTTGGAGGAGCTGGTTCCTTTTTTGTTTTGTTTTGTTTTGCTTTCCCTTCCATGATTTAATCGCTGGTATCAAAGCCACAGAGGAATGCTTGAGAGAGCAATCCTATGGAAAGCTTTTATCTGTCCAGAGGAGAGTGATTAAAACAGACAGATTTGGGTTAAGTATACCCATGGTCCCTGAACTTGGTTCGGTCGGGGGGAGACCCACCAAAATGACCTGAAGGACTCGGCACTATCGGGCATTCAGAGAAGGGCTGGGATGTCACTGAGGATGGTACCTCAGGGACCATCCCTCACCATCCTCATCCCACTGGGTCCACTTTGGATCAAAGGACTCCCCTTTAGGATCAGTGGCAGAAGGAGGCTTAATGTGAACTGTACAGGAGACTGGAGAATTATACCAAGTTATACTGGGTTCTGGACATCTCCTAGTATTAGAGAGGCAGGAATGTTAAAATAATCATATGGAACAATTCACAAGGTCAAGGTTAGATCAGGTGCTTCTCGAGTGCTGGCTATGCAAGTGTATGGATGGGACCTAACTTCCTCTTGTAAGATTGCAAGGAGCTGTGGAATGAGCATTCAGCATGACATCTGTATCTGTACTTCTTTCCTTTGCTGGGAATTCTTATCGGAAAGCCCCCTGGGCTCCATGGCTCTGTTTACCTTTTCTACTAGTTGGGTGATCTTGGAAGAGTTAATTCACCTTGCTGAGGCTCAGTTTTCCCACATGTACTCCAGGGATGAAGAGTCTTACCAAATACACTTCACAGATCTCTTTTGAGGGAGAAAGGCAATCTTTCTTTCTTTCTTTTTTTTAATGAAATCATAGCTGTGTACATAAATGCAATCATAGGGTACAATGTACTGGTTTTATATGCAATTTGAAATATTTTCATCAAACTGGTTAACATAGCCTTCACAGCATTTTCTTAATTATTGTGTTAAGACATTTATATTCTACATTTCGTAAATTTCACATGTACCCTTGTAAGATGCACCGTAGCTGTGGCAATCTTTCCTTGTAAATCTTTTCCTGTATTTCAGGCTAGTTTGAAGTTTGAGGCAAGTTTGAGAAGAGAATATCTAAGGGTTCCTAAAACCCATAAGTTTGAAGGATATACAGACTTATGTTTGGGATGACCAAGTGCTCTTGAGGAATCCAGGGGCACCTGTAATTCCCTCTGGTGCTTGTCTGTTTAGTCGCCTCTTTTGCTCGTGTGTAAGCAGTCTGCATGGATGTAGACAGGCCAGACCAACAGCTCTGAATTCAAACACTGGTTCTCCCATTCACTAGCTATGTGACTAATATTTCTCTTCCTAACTGTAAAATGGAAATGATACATTTTCTCTGATATTTGTAGTGGGGAAATGATGAGATAATGAACATATCGGAACTTGGCTCCTGGCCACAGGCAACATAACAAGCATTAAAACATATGGACGGTGCAGTCAGACTGATGGATTTGTATCCCAGCTCTGCTCCTTGTTAGCTGTGTAGCCTTGGGCAAACTCTCTTCACCTCCTAGATAGCTTCCTCACATGCTACTGATACATAAACTGATAATAAGTGCTTAACCCATAGTGCCATTTGGGGGACTTAGAGAATACAAATGCTCATTTGCGTAGCATGCAATAAACATAGCTACTCATTTTATTGATATTAATAATGAATGTCTGTCCTTCATAGAATCGGGATCATTTTTATCTTCTTATGTGCTGTTAGACTCTATCCTTTCTGACACTGCTGTCTGAAATACAGACACATGTTCATTGCTCAATTTTTCACACATTGTCAATGGAATTGGTGCATGTCAACTTCAGAAAGGAAGTGGAAGAGGAAAAGAAAGAAAGGCAAAGAAGAAAGAAGAGGAGCAGAAGGGGCGGGGTGGAGTTGAAGTACATTTTAGTTTAGTTTTGTTTGTCCTTAAAGGTTGCACAGCACAAACAAGATCCTGGTGACTGAGTGGCACCAATATTGGGGTCACCCTGGCACAGAGACTCTAGCTTTGGTCATTTTGATGACTTGATGACCTGTAGGCCACTTTCCTCATTCACCCATCAAACCTCACCAATATTGGGGTCACCCTGGCACAGAGACCCTATCTTTGGTCATTTTGATGACTTGACAACCTGTAGGCCACTTTCCTCATTCACTCATCAAACCTCGGAAACAACAATGCCACTTCTCAGAACACTGCCTAGGATGTGCTGTCCACATCCTTTATGGCAGCCCTCAAGACCTGCCTTCCACGATTCATGGGATCAGGCAGAGTTGGGGCTGGAGATTCTCTTACTAGCCATCTAATCATCCCCTTTAATACCCAACTTCATCCTTGAATCATATTGCTTACATTTCCAGATTTAGAGAACTTTCTACTGCCTGAAAATGGGCTTTGCACCTTTCAGGGTTTCTGCTAGACCAAGCCTCCCTTTCCTTTCCTCCCACTAATACAAGATTAGTCTCTAGGAATCCTGGAAATTATTCTGTGTCCTTTACCACTGGACAGCACTGGAGATGTATGAGGCTTTTACTGTGTTCTCCCTGGGTTCTTCCATTCCCTAAATTATCATCTTCAAGTCCTGCCTGGCTGATGCATTCATTTATCTTCTCATGGATTCATTTACCACATACCCATGGGGTAGCCACTCTATTAGACCCTGGCTAGACATTTGGGGTATGGAAAGTGACCAAAGTCTGTACCCTCTGGCTAGAGACTTACCAGTCTCTAATGCTAGTGCCAGTTCTTCTGCTGATGCAATATGGATACAAAGGGAGTTGACACTAGGCAGTTAGGAAGACCTATCATTACCATACTCGCCTCCTTACATTATCCCCAGAATTGCTACTCTGATTCATTCCATTCATAGCCACATGAACCTATTGATAAATAAACACAGACACCATTTACAATGCGTTATTATAAGGCCAGGAACCCTACATGTACTGTCTCAGTAAACTATTACAGCTACTCTATGAGATGAGTTCTCTTGGTCCCATTTTATGAGTGAGGAAAGTGAACCTCAGAGACTTGCTGTGACTTGGCAAGGTCATTCGATTTGTAATAACACAAATAGGATTAAATCTAGCTCTCTTAGCCTCTAAAGCCAGGGCTTCACCAATGAACTGCCTTCTACTGAACATGTAAACAAAAATTCTTTTTAAATTAGTTGAATATTTATTTCCTCAGATAGTTGATGTTTTTTATTTCCTTCACATTGATTATACATTCTATAGGTTATAACAGCACAGAAGCATCTTAAGTTTCCTTGAAATTGTAAACTGTATATAAAGCATCTTAATTATTTCATTTGCTTCTCCCAACACTTTCTAAAAGGGGAAAATAGAAATGATGATTCTGCTCATATAAACGGGGACAGTGAGGTTCCCAGAAGGCCAGTGTCATACAGCTTGTGAGAGACAGAGTTCTAAGTCTCCACTCAGCACACAGTCATACTCTGAGTTTGTACCTCTTGCCTTATTCCCTGAGCAATAATCTCACCACCTCTACCCAGATTTGTATATTAATCTAAGGGAAGAGAATTTCAAGTTGAAGAACAGTGTGTGTGTTTGTTCCAGACCAAACAGAATCAATGCCTTATATCTGTCTACCTAAGAAGTCACTTTAGAAAGAAAGGGGAGTTTCTATCTCTGGGGTTCCTACACTGTCCAAGTAAGAGCATTGCTGGTGGAATAGCCTTGAATATAGGCAAAGGAGGTCCCAAAGGTCAAGGGGACATTCTTGGTATCTTTAGGGTCAATGAGCTGATTAGTGAGTAGAAAGAACCAATTCATGTCGATGAAATGTTTACACATATTTATGCCTTAAAGAAAAAATAAAACAGTGCATGTGAGGGCATTTTACGTGAGCAAAAGCTCAGTGGAAAGTCTGGTGGTTAAGAGCACAGTTTGGGAGCAAAGAGCTATGTTCAGTCCCGGCTCTATCATGACCTCAGGGAAGCTCTGGTTGGGAGGATGTAATTAAGATACTGTTCAGAGGACAGTTAGCACAGAGGACAGTGCATGGTGGACAACAAGCACCCAAGAAATTAACATTGTTATGAAGGTGTGTGAAGACAAGAAAAACCAAATGCACATGGAAAGTACCACATACAGGACACAGAATGGAAGGAGAGGAGACAAGCCCAGGAGGATATTTTACATGTTCCTGCAAAGTCATGTAGACATGTCAACTGAATGCCACCTACAACAGTATCAGGGATCTTCCCTCTCAGTTCTCCAGAAATCAACACAATGATAGTCGTTATACTGTTGGAGAAGTAAAAGCAGCTTCCCTAATGGAAACTGCCCAGTTTTGTTATAATCAGGTCTTGGCTCCTCTTGGCCATTCCATTTTTATTCCTGTGTGTAACTGTGCTTTGTGTGTGCATCTGTGTACCTAAAGTTTGAAAGTATATATCCTATACTGCTTAGTATAACAATGGCATTTAGTAGATGCTCAACAGATTCTTACGGAATGAATGATCTATATGTGGTTATGTGGATACTATGGAATTCTAGCCACAAGTTCATAGGTTCATAAAAGAGAGGGCATTCATTTTTGTAAGCTGAAGGATGAGTTGAAATTTCAAATCTCAGCTGCTGGTATAATATGAGATTTGAGTAGGTCATCATCTTTGAGCTTTTCCTTCTTATTTGGTATAATGAGCATACATACTATAAAGGATTAGTAACATCAACTATGGAAAAGCATATAGTTGGTGCTCAATACATCATCATCACTATTACTGGAAAATTCTTCCAACTGCTTAGTGCACCAGCAGTTTCATCCTTCCCTGATACAAGCTGTACAGCATTGTCACATTCATGTTCCTAACATTCAATTTTTTCACTATTTCCCTAACTGACTCCCTAAGTGCAAAGACCAACCTCAACTTTGCATTTCAGACATTGGTCTCAAACCATCTCTGAATGTACAGACAGAGTCTTGCTGGATCGTTTCACTTTGGCCCACATTATTTTCTCCACTGGGAAATGTTCCTCCTGCCCCTAACGTCCCTTTTTTCTAATCTTCAACACCAGTGTCAGTATTATCTCTTCTGATAAACATTTAGAGTGCACGACAGACATAGCCAGCCTTTGACCCAAGCATCTTTTTGCACTGGCTACTTGGGTCTTGTTCCTTTACTCAGGTGGTTGTGGGAGGCCTGGCATCTCTTTCCTCCTGAGTCTTTATCAAGTACTAGCCCTGTTGCTGGATGTTTGGTTATTGATCTGGATCTTCCTTCATGGAAGTTATCACTGTTGACTCATTTCTGAGGTCACCCTCAATGGCTGTATCCCCCACTAGACTGTCATCTTCATGAGAATAAAGAGCACATGTCTGTTACCACGCTGTATATCCAGCCTTCCATAAAGTTCCCACGACATACGTCTTCAATAAGCATTTGTTGAATGGATGAAAGAATGAAAGGCTTATGTTCCCAAGGCTTACTGAGGAAACCAGATTTGAGTGGATGTTGAAGTTTCTAGCAATCTTCACAGTACTGGAGCAAGATTCCTGACTTTGCAGCAGGAGAGGTTGTCCTTATAATTGCATCAGCCCCTGGCCTTCAACTTTTTCATCTATATAATGGGAGGTTGGCATCTGTGATCATTAGGTTTGGTTGTGTGAAGCAGTAAAAGGAGTAACAGGAAGTTAGGAAAACATAGCTGTGTGCTGGCACTGCTGAGCTGTGTGACCTTAGACAAGTCACGCCCTCTCTCTCATGTCCATTTTCTCCTTTGTGAAAAAGGAAGGCACTGACAAAATAAATTCTAGGGATTTTTTTTAATGCAGGGAAAAAATTCAATACTAGGGGTCATAAGACATGAATGTGTCCCTTAATTTGTCACTAATGTGGTAGTAATCATGGGCAAATTCCTTTTTCATCCACTGTGATAGGACTTTCACAAGCCATAGGCATTTTTGCCATAAGGGGCCCTTTCCTCCCTAAATACATTAATTAGCTATTTATACTCATGCAGTTAATTCATTTATATGTATATATACAATCATGTATTATATAACATATATATTACACATATATGTGTTTATATAATATATGTGTATGTATATATACACATATATGTGTATGTATATGTGTATATATATACATATATGTGTGTGTATGTGTATATATGTGTATGACTAATTATGCTTTTTGACTATGTTGTTATAAAGACAAGTGCAATCAAGAAGTTGGACTCATTATTATATGTGTATTATTATTATTTTTCTTTCTATATTCGTCTTTTCTTCAGTTTTTAAAAGAAATTAAAACATTTTTCTGTGGACGTCAGGCATTTTGCCAGGTATGCCTAATGGATGTGTGGTCAGCCTTGTTCCATCTCTGAACCTTGGTTCCTCTGCTGCCAAATAGCAGTCAGAGGGGGACTGAGCACCTGTAGCCAATCTAAAGAGCCAAGAGAAAAGGGGAAATTTCCCACAGGGGTGAGTAAAATGATGTGAGTTTCACTCCTGAGCAGGCCCACAGCAAGTTATGTAAAAACATACCCCAGACAATGTGGGCTGAGCTTTGAAGACAAAAGCTCCTCTCCCCAGCAAGTCTGCCATCACATCTCATCTTGGCCCACACAGCCCAGGGTAAGCCTTTCAGGGAGAGAGATGGAGAAGGAGATAAGAGAGGGACGAGGCCAGACAGGCAGGACTGGTGCCACCTGCGATGACTCTCCTTGGCAGGGAGATGCTTACTGAGTGTGTCAGGCATTGTGCTAAACTCTTTGCATAGATAAAATCTAGTAACCTTCATAATAACCCAAGCAGGGAGATGCTATTATTACCTGTATTTTACAGATGAGAAAACTGAGACTCAGAGAGCCCAAATAATTCACCCAATCCTGAGTAACTTGTTAGCAGGTGACAGAGGTGGAATTCAACCCCAGGCAATAGTTTGTGTTGTTGAATTTTAAATTATGCTGTGCAGCCACAGGAAAACTGGCTATATGAAGACAAGAAGATGTTTTTAATTATATATAAATAAAGGAAAGCAAGTTCTGCAGTAAAGTACAAGCAAATAGAAGTCAGCAGAAGGAAGCTTGATTCTGACAAGAAGGCTCAGCCAAGTTTTCCTGTGTAAGTCTCAAAAGAGCTGAGCCTCACATGAGACGCAGGACATCGGTGGGGAGACTCTGGGGAAGGACATTAGAACAGAAGTAAGCATAAGCAATGGCAAGTGCTGTGAATTCACGTGATGTTGACTCTGGAGATGAGGAAGGCACCTGCTTAGGATGGGATTAAGGGTGCACACAGCAACAGAGGGAAAAGAACCAGCAACGGGCTACCTAAGGCCAGATTGCCGAGATGCCTGAAGTTTCTTCCACAGACAAAGGGGAATCTTTGATCGTTTTTAAGGAAGGGATTTCATGAGGGCATGGAGGTCTTTGAATAGGGATAATAGAAGGCTCTTCTTGACAGAGTCACAGAGCTGAAAGAGCCAGGAACTCCCTGCCCAGTGCTCACTTGGAGCCATTGAGAGGTAAGTTATTAATGAAGGGGACAGGAATGTGACCAAAATTTTGAAAAGAGAGGGCTTAGGCACTATTAATTTTCTATCATTTTGACATCTAGCAGAAAACCATGAATTATACATCAACTCAAAGGAACTCTTTAAAGCTATAGAGGGATAAATAGTATTTAGATGCTCATTGGGACTTCCAAATTTAAATTGTGTTCCACTTGGTGGAGGATGATTGGCTCAGCCTTCATCTTGGTCTCTAGTTGACCTGGATTAAACATTGACTAACTTCTGTTTCTTGGTTTCCCCACCTCGTAAACCGAGGAGGATGACGAATTGACCTCTAAGTGGCTTTCCAGCACTGATAGTCTATCACATCCTTGAAGAGCAGGGATTGCATCTCCCTGTGTCCTCCTCATTACTTAACTTGGGACCTGACACATGGTAGACCCAATGAAATACAGTGGAATTCATGAAACAAACGGTATTTTTAAATGAAGACTCTTGGAATCTTTAGAAGATTTCAAATGAAAAGTTTGGAAATGGCAACCATTTAAACAAAAAATCTTAACAAGAAGCAGATCAGTAACCCAGATGGGTTAGTATTTCTTCTCCAGCTATAAAAGATATTGAGGAACTGAAAGACTTTAGAATAGAAAAGATTGACAAGGAGGCAGCCAAAGACACTTCAAGGACAAAGGGGAAATCAAATATGAAAAAAACATGGACGTGGAAATAGGTGTACTAAGAACATGAGGTAATTCTGTTTAATAAAAACAAAACAAAACACAGTGGTCAGTGGTTCTCAACCACAGGAGCTTTTGACATTTGATAATTTTTTTTTTTTTATCATAACTGAGGAGGGGAGGTTGCCACTCACTGTATTTGGTGGCTGATCTGTCCCTACCAAATGCAGTGAGTGTCAAATCATTATAAGGAATTATCAATTCCAAAATGTCAAGAGTTCTGAGATTGAGAAACCCTGACAAGGAACTACAGAAAGATATAGCAGAAAACAATGCTGGGGAGGAAGTTGAACGTGAGGCTACAGAATTCAGGCCTGACCCAGGAAGGTGTATGGTGAAAAAGTTGAATGGATATAGTTCTCTGTGAACTGATGCTATCACTTACTTGCTTGGACCCTGGAAACTCACTTAATATTCCCTATCTCTCATCTGAAAAAGTGGGATAATAACAGTACCTACTTCAAAGTGTTCTTGTGAGGATTAAAGAGTTACTGTACCCAAAATACTTAGAACAGTGCTTGGCACATATTATACATCAAATGTATTAGCTATTTTCATTTCTATGTGTAGGGAATAGGGCACTACAGTAGACTCAAGTTCAAGAGAGTGGAAAAGTTTCCCCTCAGCCACTGATAATGCTAGAAATGGTCTAGAGCTACATAATTATCATGTGACTGTTATATCCACCCAATTAATAATTCTTCTTCAATCAGCTTCTGCTTCAGATGACACTTCAAGCAGATTTGTCTGGGTTTGTCTTGCTCTTTGCAAGCAACTCCCCATCTGTGCTCTGTCTCCCATATATCCATGCCTCTGACAGCCTCTCCAGTCTAGGCTCCTCCTGGTTGTGATGAATAAGTAGAAGGAGATAAAGGAAACCACCTGAGGACAGATGGAAAGATGGAAAGGCAGGAAGCCTTCTGTGAGAGCTGCTGCCAGCAATAGACACCGTTCATAGAGATTCCAAGTACAGAACCAGGGGAGTGTTTTAGAGGCTTGTTTGAGCTACTGATACTGTTCTCTTGGAGCCTTTGTTTGTAAACAGATATTTCTGCTGACACTGGATTTTGTAAAGGGAGGAGAGGGCGGGGGGAGTGGGAGTGAGGATTGGAGAAAAAGGCAGGTTGTGTCGGAGAGCTTTAGACCATGTGTTTGTTGTTGAGAATACAAAGACCTCACTGTATTAAATGAAAATGCTTGTTTTACAAGGCGAGTGGGAATATGATAGGTACATGTCGAAAATGCTTCGGAAACTGAAGCAACCCCATGCCATGAGAGCTTTGCTGCTACATCAAATGTCCAGCAAATGTCCCTGAACAAGGGCTCAGAGGCTATGGGAAAAGGGAGCTACATGATTGGCACCTCTCTGTTCCCACTTGTGACACCTGCCCCTTCCCAAAGAGTATGGCCTTCTTGCACATTCTCTCTTGGTTTCCCACTACCTGCTAACCTAAGGGTAGGAACTGTTATTGATCTAACATACTAGTGTTGATAGAGGAGTCTAGATACAGACTTGGGGCACTATAGAACATACTTATAATTACATAGCTATGCAGACAGAGCACTTTAATTTTTTCAAAGTAAATTTCAACTTCTGAAGTGAGTGGTTTCCAAACTTTACTCTAGGGAAGCACAGGGTTCAGTGGAGGTGTCTCAGGGGAGTTTTTAAATAGCTCACACTGGCCTAAGAGCAAGAATTGAAGTCTCCTAACTCTTGCTCCAGTTCTAGGACAAGGCCTGGTCCATGGAAGATTATATGAACAGAAGGCTGGGTGGGTGCGATGGATGGATGGATGGATGAAAGAAGTGAAGGGTGATGGATTAGGTTTGAATCATGGGATGGACTGATGGAAGGGCAGATGGCCGAAAGGATGGAAACAAGGGATGGAGAGGAAGGAGGAAGGGAGGAAAGGTGAGAGGGAGGGAGTAAGTAAGGAAAGAAAGTTTGGTTGATAGACAGGTGATAGATGGAAGGGTAGATTGGTGGAAGGATGGATGGATGGTTCGGTTCATGGATTCGTGGGTTAAGTCCATAGTGAATAATTATGGGCAAGACTAGTTCAGGCCACATTTGAAGTGTATTTGCCTATTTAAAATCTCAGAGAAACTCAAGAGACCAGAGTTTGAATAAACAAAGTTGTAGATTAGATTTCTAAGGAATAAACTGATTCCTCCTCAGAGGAAAAAAAAAGTTCCAAATTCTATTTACTCCAACAAGGGTCCAGATGAAGGAAAGTGCAATTCCTCAGTTTGATATGACAACTCAACATCAACATTCTCATTTTCACAGATCCCCTACAGTGCTCAGATTTAAAAAGCTGGGAACAGGCTTCAGGAAATGACCTGGTATGCCCTCTGTTTTTCGGCATTTAAGTTACCATTTGGGGGCCCTAGATCCCTTTGAGAAACTACTGAAAACTCTGGACTCCAGAAAAATAGGCATAACCTCAGAGTTTTGCAGAAAATATCTTAGGGTTCATAAATCCCTTCAAGTCCTTTCAAAACCAAGTACAAACCTCCCCTTTCCTCTGTTAAAATCTGAGTTTGATTCAAGTATTTTACCTGATACTGGTATTAGGAAAGAAATGTACAATAATGATATTAACCAGAATCCTAAGCCCTAAGTAAAATATTGATATCAGCCATCAGTTGATGCTATGATAACACTATACTGAGATACCCATCTTAGCTTCATGAAACCCATTTCTCACTCAATGTTCAGAGGGATCTTTGGAAAATATACACTAGATCCAGGACTGTTGTATGAAGCTCTCTGATAACTTCCTAAAACACTAGATAAAAATGCAGATTCCATGATGGGAGCTGCCTCCAACCACAGACCCACACATCTCCCAGTGGCTGGCACACCTCCCCTTCCCTGTGCTGAATGCGCCCTGAGTCATGATCTGTTCAGTAGCTCCTCTGTCTCTGTCTCTCTTTCTTTCTCTCCACTCCTCATCTCCTGTCTTTTTACATGGCTTGCCTTTCTTGTCTCTCATTCAAGTCCTGGCCTGACCATTTCAGTCATTCTACATAGCACTTACCACAATTAAATGCAATTCTGTACAATCTTATCTATTGTCTTTTTTTCATGAGGGCAGGAGCCCCTTCTGTCCTGTTCACTACTACATCTAACAGTGGCTGGCACACACATATATTGGTTGATATATGGAGACACACAGAGGTTTCTTTGGGAAGCCTCAGTGTTATCCCTGCCTCACCATGTAGCCCTGAACAAATCTCTTCCCCTCTTTGGACTTCATACTTTCCTGGTTTAAAAGGCTTTTTAGATTTCATCCAACTAGAGAATTCAATGATCTAAATAATACCTTTGGGACTAAGTTCAAGAGAGCTGGGTTCAAATTCCAGGACAATATAGCAGGGTAGAGGAATGGGCAGGAAAACTGGGTGCCAGCCCTTTTCTGTCCCTAGGAATTTGGGATGATTTCTTTGTCTTCTTTGCTTATCAGATTCTCTGTCTGTGAACTGAGGAGACTGGACTATGTATGCTATAAATTTACATCATTTAGCCATCCAGATGTCCACCCACAGGTATTTGTTGAATGCTGCATAATTCCAAGCCTTAGGAAGGTGTCCCTGAGTGTGCCAGATGGGATTCCTGCATCCTCCTCCTCTTACATCCTCTGAGGAAGTTGCCAAAGCATAGGTGTAGGTGGCACATTTGTGTGTGTGTTGTCATTTTTGTTGCTGTAGTCATAGAGGATGGGCACATTCTATACAACAACATCTGGTTCTTTAGAAGTTCTGTCTAGAGATGAAGTTGGAGAGACTGAGGGAGAACCATGGGGCAAAGACTTCAAGCTAACAGAGATGGTACATGGCTTATTGGTTCCATAGTGAGGCAGAATTATAGTGAAAGGTGGTCAAGGCCATTCACAACGGGTTTGCCTTCACTGTTTGGTGTTCACAGCCAAGGTCATTCACAACAGGTTTGCCTTCATCATTTGGTCTTCCTAAAGTCCATGCTATTAACTCTCACTTCAGTCACTTCTCTTCACAGAAATCACATTCAATGACCTTGGTCTTTCCTTCATTTGGAGCTATTTCCAATCAGCTCATTCATTTAACAAAGTTTACTCTGCACTTGGCAGTGTGGCTTGTTATGTATTAAATGGCAGGAATAAGGCAAAGAAGAAGGCTGCAATGGCTGCTTCTCCTGAGGATGCCAGAAGCAAGTGGGGAGAGACAGACAAGTGCCAAGGCAGTTACATTAGTCTGTGACAGATGTGATAGGCTGTATGTGAGGAGTTGTATGCACTTGATTCAGGTGATGAGACACTGAATTTTCCAATCATTTCCTAGTGCCATACTCCTAATAGTCACCCTAATTCAGTGTTCACAAGTAAGCCACGCATCAAGAAAAGTGGATTGTTCTGATTTGATTTATTGGTATATGTTTAAAATGTCATTCGTGATGACGCTAACAGATGAGCAGGCCACGCACTCTTCATACCTATACCCCTTCATGAATAAGTTCCCAATCTTTCCACATAAAAGAGATCTTTAGGACCTTTCAAATCTCAGAGCACTTTCTAGCCCCCATGATAAACAAGGGTGTTCCACAACACAATGTTTCTGCCTCTGTGCTTCCCCAGGACTTTGTTAATTGCTTGGTTATAGTGGTTGGCATGATGTCACACATCTGTTTACCAGTCTGCTTCTGCCTCTAGGACTGGGAGCTCTCTAGGGATGGACCTGTACCAACTGTACCTTCTTCTTCCATTTAATTCCCACATCCTAGTCTTAGTTCGATGTTTAATATGCAAAGAATGCTCAATAACTATATCCTAAATAGAGGGATGGATGGAGAGAAGGAAGGAAGAGAAGATTCATCTGTCCGACCAAACTTCCATTTCCTATTCAACCTTACACAATTCCTAATACAGAGGTTTGGCTGCCAAGAAGTTCTTAGAGTCATTGAACAGCTGCACAATGTTTTCTAACAAGCTCACTAACATGAACCCATGGCTGTAACTACCATCCCACACTGCAAAGGAAAACAAAGTGACCCAATGGAAAGAGCACTGACTTGAAGTTAAGAGACCTAAATTCTAGTTTCAATTTTGCTGCTGACATGTCCTTTAGCCTTACTCAAGGCAACTTAGCAAGTTAACTTTTCTGGACTTCAGTTTTTTCATCTGTAAATTGAGCAGATTGGACAGAGCAGATTCTAACATCATTTCACCCTTAGAATTTGGGAAAGGGAAGGTCAAGATATTGTTTTCATTTGTTTGTAGCTGATCTAATCAGCCTATCAGCAACTATTCTTTAAAGGAGTCATCCTGAGACCTTAACACTGGTTTTATCAAGGATTAATTGGCTCCAAGGACAGCCACACCACATATCAGCCTTGTTCCTTCAGAGTCATTCTTATACTCAGGACTCCATTGTTCACTCCACATGATCGTCTACTTGCTTCCAAGATTTGGCTTGAATACATCAGGGCCCCTGTCAGAGGGTGACAATGTGTCTCCATGGGCCATATTTTGGGGGAACATTCCCCAGGCTCTGATTCCCAAGAGAGGAATCAAAAAAAGAATTTTTGGCAAAGAGCATTTTTGAAATAACCATACAATCATCCCTCCTTATCCACAAGCTCTGCATCTGCAGATTTATCCTACCACAGATGGAAAATATTAAAAATATAGCAATGGTAAAATAATACAAATAAAAATATAGTAGAAGTACTATGTACACAGCGCATGTAGTGTTTTGGGTATTATAAATGATCTAGAGATGATTTAAAACATACAGGAGGGTGTGTGTAAGTTATATGCAAATACTATGCCATTTTGTAGCAAGGACTTGAACAGGCACAAATTGGGGTACAGAAGGGTCCTGAAACCAATCTCCCTCAGATACTGAGGGATAGGTTGTTTATCTCCTAGACTACTTCAAGGTGGGAATTAAACTGGTGGATGTAAATTGTCTTTCAGTTCAAAAGTCACTAGCAATAACCTACTTTGCATATCCAAGAGATTTCTAAGCCAATCTTTGTAATCTTATAATGTTCATTCAAATTTTTCTTCCATTGTCCCTTCCCTTTCCACTATCCCTCCCTCCCTTCCCTTTTCATTCTACATTCTTTAAATATTTGCATTAGCCACTGGGGTGCTATTATTTATTCACCACTCATTCATTCATTCATATATTCATCCTCTCATGGAACATTTACTGGATAACTACTTTTTCTAAGCAACGTGGCAGGCCCTGAAGATGGCAGGCAAAAGATAAACTGGCCTGGACAAGAATTCCAGTTCCACCTCCCATTAGCCATGGGTACTTCAGCAAGTCATGTAACTTTCTAACTCAATTTCAGAGGGGTCAAAATGTAGCATTAGGCATAGAGCCAGCACATAGTAAGTGTTCATTATAAGCTAGCTGCTTTCATTACTGTCATTACTGCTGAGAATGTGTCTTCTCTCCCAAGGGTATATAAACAGCAGATAGAGGATTCCAGATCCTGAGGTCACCACAAGGTCTCACAAGATCAAGGGAAGCAGACGGAAAGCCCCCCTATCAGGAAGGAGGGAAATGGATGAAAACCCAAGCAACAGATATGACTGCCAGGACCCTTGAGGCCCAGTAAGACACTGATAAGAGAGAGGTGGGGGAAATCAGAGCACAGGGCAGAGCTTAGGATTGTGTGCTGCAATGCACACGCAAAACAAATGCTTTGCAAACAGGCTATGGGCTGAGAAGGGAAGACCGAGGCCAAAATGTGGCTTGGATTAGAAAGGCCACAACACAAACTAAGGAGGCCCTTCAGTGCACTACTCCCTTCCCTATCCCCATTTTGGAAAGACAGACTTCTTTTCCCTTCTGACTTTTTTGCTCAAGGGGAAATGGAATTAACCACTGTGTAATGTTTCTGATGGTGACGCACATGCTAGGTCATGTGCTTTGGTTACGTAACGCAACATGCCTGAGCTTCCTAAGCTCTTTCTCCCAGAATCATTACATATGCAGCTGGCTCTCTTATCCAGTCATCCATTCATTAAACAAAAGGGCATATACACTCTATAAATACCAGGCATCATGCCAGCGATTGGAGAAGTTGAGATGGATAAGATCTCAAATATGATAAAGAATTCCAGGTGTTTTGAGGTAAGTGTGCAGAAGGCCTGGGGGCGGGGGCAAAAGATAAGGGAGGTGGGGAACAAGTTACACTTTGGGAAGAATTATGGAAGGCATCCCATGAGAGGGGGACCTTGGGCATGATCCTGCAGAGGTATGTACGTGCTCTGCAAAATGGTGCATAGGAATATAGGAGACAAGCCAAGCAAAGGAAGTGATGTTTTAAATGCTTGATGTGTCAAGAGAAACTTCAAATAATTCAGAGCCTTTAGCTGGGGTGACAGATTCAGATTTGCAATTTAGAAAGCTCTCACTGTGGGATGTTGAAGGATATGCTGGAGGAGGCATAGTGTTAAGGCTCAGTGAAGCAGGCATTATATCTGTAAAATAGCCATCGCAAGAAAGGAAGAAGATCTAAGGAGGGGAGAGGTTTATTATAAACATTTAAAGGAAACAGAATATAAAGGGATTGATGGTGGATGATTTGTCTACAGTGGGTGACAC
Organism: Arctocebus calabarensis; assembly: GCA_963573935.1. Taxonomy (NCBI): domain Eukaryota; kingdom Metazoa; phylum Chordata; class Mammalia; order Primates; family Lorisidae; genus Arctocebus; species Arctocebus calabarensis. The sequence goes on along the minus strand of CAUYON010024218.1, from coordinate 23,045 downwards.
CAATCGAGATAAGGATGAACAGAATATTAGAGGAAAGAGGATTTGTTAAGTTCGTAGTTGCCATTTTCATTGGATAGCTGGATCTGTGGTTGTGAAGCCCAGTGTTGACTGGAGACAAATAATGGCCATCAGTAGTGGATGGTAATTAATCTATGGGCAAGGGGGCCAAGTCAGGAGACAACTTAGGAGAGAGATAGCCTTGCCCAGTTTGGTCACTGACTTAGACAAGCCACTTTTCTCATTAACCCTCAGTTGCTTCATCTATGAAAGGAATGGCTTAGATATATCCTTATGACTTGTATACACCCTAGTTCTTTGGACTTATGTGAATTTTACTTTACAAAATTGAACACAACATTTATTCATTTCTCACATTTTCTAACTGTGTGCTCTGCATCTCTTAGAGAATGCTGTCTTGTCCCTGGCAGGTCTGTTACATGACATATCACAGTGATTTCTCTCATCAGCCTTTGCAGCTGAAAACATTCAATCTCATTGATGGAAATAATCCCCTCTATATACATAATTAGTTCTTATTCTGCCCAGTGACCTTTCATCTTATAGAGGAACAAGCATTAAGGAAGGATAGATATGAAACAGACATAGGAATGACTATAAGGATAACAGGCACAGGTTAGCCCGCCAGCTGCCTACTGGCTAGACTATGGCTCTGCATTTAGTAACATGCTGATTCCACTCACATACTGAGTATCCAAAGCTGTGATCACCAGATTTTCTGTCTCTCTTTCCTCCAAATGAGATAGAACCTGAGACTTGACCAGGTTCTCTCAAACTGAAAGAAAGTTACCTCTTGTACTCTTTCAGGTTCTATGGACCAGGGGTTTGTGATCATTAATACTGGAAAACAAATATATTTTATTTCTCTTATTTGGAGAAAAAGCCAAAGTTAATGTAGTGGATATAAGGAGTAGGAAGAGAGAAAAGTGGGGGTGGGTGAGAGAAAGCAGAATGCCCCTTAAGGATGAAACTATTGGGGGGGTGCAGGGGTCCAAGAAGGAAAACAGGATGAAAAAAGTCTACAGCTTCTAGATTTAAGGCTACAGATTTAATTCTATAATTAAAATTATAAGCAACACTAAAAGTCCAGTGGTCTCCTCTGAAATCCAGGAATTTGTCCAGAATGGCCTTTATATAATAAGAAATTATAAAATGTGAGTACTTCAAGAGTAGCCCAGTTAAGTGATCATTGGGAAACTCACCCAGTGAGTTTTCTGGATATTTATGGCAATTATAATTAGCTATGTTATTAATGAGATGTCTTCCAGCCATCAGGAAGAACCAGTATTCCCCAAATAATGTCTTCAGTCAGTCTTTAAAATTCTATCATTGCTAGTTTGCTCTGTGACCCAGTGTTTTTGGGATAGTCATGATAGTGCATCTGCCAAAGGGGGAGGGTTTAACATTCTAAGTTGTAAGTCAGTCAACAATATTTTAGCAAGAAGGAGCACCAGGTCTTTTTCTCCCTCTGTGTGCTCTACATCTCTTAGAGGGGAGGAAGCAGAAAGTGTGTGGGCACTTGGCCCTTGGGGGCGAGAGGCACAGACACCACCTAGTGGAGGAAAATGCTCCAAAAAGGAAGAAAACTGGAACTACTGACAGCTTCATAATTCTGTCAGAGGCCAGTTCTGATGAGGGTTACAGAATCTTAGGAGGGTGCCCCTAGAAGGGTCTCTAGGGCCAAGGCAGATAAATTCTATAATATCCCATCATTCAGATGAAGAAAATTGGTCCCGAGAGGGAAAGTGACATGTCCAAAGTCACATGGCAAGGCAATGACTGCACTGGTTTAGAGCTGACATCTCCTTGGGCACTGCTCTTCCTTCTAAAATACCCCTGCCTTCTCATCCTGCTCTTAGGTCTCTTCTCCAATGCCACCTCTCATGAGAGCCTCTCCTCACCACCCTATTCACATCCTACTCCTCCTGCGTCCCCACCTCAATACAGCATACCCTAGACTCCCTTATCAACTTTATTTTTCATTACAAACATTCATCTGATATTATGAGATATACACATTTGTACATATGTATTTATTCATTTATATTCTCCTCACCCACCGCCAGAGTATAAACTCCCTGGGGGGGCAGAGACATTTTTCTATTTTTTCACTGCTCTGCATTTATATCCTAAAACTGTTCCCAGGGCATAGCAGGAACTCAAAAAATATTCGTTGAATGCTTTGAAAGGGAATGGACAAACTTTATGTTGTCCCTTGTTTTTATCTGCAGTTTTTAGGTGTTTTACAAGGAGCATACTCTGCTTTTGTAAAATGCAACAATAAAGTACTTATTTGGTTTGCTTTCAATTTTAGTTTATTATTTATTTATTTTATTTATTGTTAAGATGACAGTAATGCATCTTTTTTGAATTGTAAGGATGGGAAAGGCAATCCCTGGCTTTGCCAAAGGAGATAGAGTATGTCTAAAGCCTAGAGTTACCTATAGTATTAGAAATAATGTGTGGCAAAGTCCAGACACATGTAATACAAATTTGAATGAACATTTGTTGTGTTACCTCATGGTCTAGATTCCATTACTAAGCATTTTCTACATGGAAGCCCAAATAATAGTTCAAAATAACTCTGCGTAGTCAGAGCCAGTGTTATCCACAGTTTATAGATGGTATAAGTGAAGCTCAGAGATATTAAGTAATTTGACCAAGGTCATACAAAAAGTGGAACAGTCAGAAAATGAAACCCAGGCAGTCCAACTCCTGAGTCTTGCAGCCAGCCTCTACAAAATACTTCTTCAGTGAACATCTCCTCCCACAGGCCATAGCCCCGTGGCTCTAGAATTACTCCCTGGCAATTGGAGATGAAGAGAAAAAAGGAGCCAGAAAAATAAGGACTAGAGATATGAATAAATTGTATGAGTGTGTGTGGGGATTGTGACACTACTTTCTGAATTGTCACAATGACTAGCAGATCCCATAGAATTCTTATGTCCAGAGCCAACAATGCTAAATATTTCACAATATGTGGGTCAGTCCTATACAGCAAAGAATTTTCACACTCCAAAGCTTCTTATTGCCCAGCAAGTCTCCACTTGTCCCTTCTGCATTCCCCTCCTACGACTCCCCACTTTACTTTTATTCCCCTATGGATAATCATTTCCACCTGAGTTTGCAAGTATACAAAGTAGAGAGGAGAAGGGGCTCCCCATGTTTTGGTCTGCGTCATGACTTTGAATTAATCTTTATGTGACCTTGGGAGACTCTCTAATCTTCTCCAAGCTGTGACCTCTGTATTTGCAAACTTATCAGCTCAAGAACACACAGGATCTGAGACTTTGCTTCCTCCTATGGCTCTCAAACACTTTTAATACTTTTAACATTTTATCAGAAAAATCTCCAACCACATACAAAAGCACAGACAAAAATGTATTGAAGCCCAAAGTTTGGATCACCTGGTTCCAACAATTGTCATCAATTTGCCAGTCCTCTTTCCACCTACCACCATGCCCCAGAACACCCAGTTTGTTTTTTCTGGAGCATTTTAAACAAACAAAGTATAAAACACAATTTTCCCCACAATTACTTCAGTATGCATTTCTAAAAAAACAATACTAACAATATTATTACCACATCTGCTAAAATTAACAATAATTCCTTAATGTCCATCCATATCTACTCAAACACTTGGTGATGGGGGAACATAGTCCTTCAAGCGGAAAGTTGTAGAATCACACAATTTAAGCAGAATAGAGTATAGAGTAAAGGGAAGGTGAGTAGAGGAAAGCCCTGCCCTTCAGCTTTTCTCCAGAGGCTTGCTAAGACTGTGGGATAAGGTTTGAAAGTCCTTATTCTGTTCTAGCCCTCCTTCCACATCCTGAGAACACTGAGGCCCAGAGAGGAATAGTAAATGTTTAAAGTCACACAGCAGTAAGTGACAGGAATCGGCAGACTTAGGAAGGGCCAACATCAAAGGTCCCCAGTAAAGTCATGGGCATCAAAACATTGGTAATTCAATTGCCGTTTATCTTCTGCAATGTGAATGATAATAATAAAGTCACCTCTCCATGAATGACTCTGACCTTGATTTGCATGGAACGCCTGGGTCTGAGCCTGGCTCCCCCTAATCATGCTGCCATGTGTGCTGGGTTCTGATCTCAGCCAAGTTTTTTGCTGCTGCTCTCTCCCCGGTCCCCATGACACCCTGGGAGATGAGAGTGTGAACTGGAACCACAGCCAACTCCCACATCCACCCCCAACCCCAGGGCCCAAGGGTTAGGTCAGAAACCACAGGTCACACAGTGCAGAGGAAGCCAAACCTGAACTCTGATCTCCTAATTCCCAGTTTCAGGTCTTCCCATCAGCCAAAGGGTGAAAACTTGCCAGTCAGTTCTCAGTTGTTGGCGTCAGAGTCACAGCTGAGCATTTCCAGTTACTACACCAGGGCAGGAGGCAGAGCACGCAGGGCAGTAAGGAGGAAGATTGGGGAACAGCCAGGGAAGAAATGGAAGAAGGATTAGGCTCTGGAGAAGAGGCAACTGGTGAGGGGAGAAATAGGCTGCATCCCGGAGCCCTTGGACATCAGTGGAGAAGGTACCAGCTGCCCATAGAGGAAGTCCTCCCATCTGTGGCACCTAGAGTTTCTCTCTTCCTCATCTGGATACCTGCAGCCAGTTCTGGTGTCAGAGTGATCTCAAGGAGAGGGGATTTTGAAATAATAAGAACACACATCTCCCAACGGGACTAGCCCAGAACAAAGTGGGGAAAGCCTCAGAGCCAAGCTGCCCTTTTTCATACCTCTTATTCCTGCGCAGAGAGGCTTCCCTCCTAAATACTCCGAGAGGGACATTTGAAGACTGGTGCAAAGACGTCAACATGTGACACCCCCAACTCCCCTTTACAAGAGTGTTCACATTTTAAAGGAGGCACCAGTAGATGGACAGCTTCTTGCCAACACAATTAAACTAAACTGGGGTGGGGGATGGTGAAGGAGGGACAGGGAGAGAGGAGAAAAGAGGGGTATGGCAAGCTAATGGGCTCATTATAAGGGTACATGGCACACCTCCTTAGGGAAGGGCTCAACTACAGCTTGGACTTTAGCTAACAAATGCAAACAAAGTAATCTAATCATTTGTACCCTCACATTAAAATAAAAAAAATAATAATAAAGGAGACACCAAAAGGAGAAATCATGGCTTAACATATAGGATGGCTCTGGGAAAATGAAATGTCAGTGTCTATGGCACCCAGGGGTTTTGAGGGAGGAGGGGAATTAAGAATAGAAAAAGGGTCCTTCAGAGTTAGGACATCTGAATTTCCCTAAAGACTTAGTCATTAACCAGCTCAGGAAACAGGGAATTTCACTATCTCTTTGGGCCTCAGTTTCCCCACTTGCAGAACAAGAGGACATTATGCTGGATTTTTCCCTTTGGTGGCCCTTCAGCCTTACCTGAGAAGGCTTTGATAAATAACTGGTTTCCAGGTCAACTCCAAACCCACGGCAGAAGAATGCCTGGGATGCAACTGGGCAGGAGGATGTTTTACAAGCTAATGATTCCAAGTGTATAGAGGAATGATTCCAAGTCCATAGAGGAAAGGGAACTAAGGAACCAAATGACCTCACAAGCTTCTTTGGGAGGTGGCAGTGTGTGACAATAGTTTAATTTTGTGTCACCCTGGTCCTTAGTTCCTCTGTTGCACTGTAAGTTGCTTGACCCAGATGATGGCCACGTCCGTGCCCAGGCTGACAATATACAACACACACTCCTGTGTCCCACACCTCTGAGTCTGGTTTTCTTTCCTCTGTGCAGAGCAGAGGAAGTATTCCCATGGTTCTGTAGCCTCTGTCACCCCTATCTGTCTGTTCACTGCCAGGCAGCTCAGGGGAAAGTAAGAGTCTGAAGAGTCCCTGAGAAAGGAGAAAGAGGCATACGACAGTAGGTCCCAGACCTACTGTGTAGCTTTTGTTCCCAGGAGATCCTGCTCGTCCTTAACACTAATGGGTTTTCCCATTTACAGGTCCACAGTGGTTCTAAACCTAATTTTGGTTCTTACCTCCCAGGGATCATCCAAGCAGATCAAAGAAGAGGAGATCAAAGTGAAAGGAGGGGATTTGAAGGAGACTAATTGTTCCTCAAGACACATTGTCTTATCTAGGTAGACTCGGTAGCAACTGAAGATGGGAAGTCCTGAAAATGCACAGACCCTTCTTCCTGAAGGCCAAGCTAGCAGACTGGAAAAGACATAGCTGGCTACTCATTAGATCCAGCCACCCTGACTGAATCCCTAATATCAGTTGGCACCATGCTAGGTATTTTCTGCATGTTTATTTCACTGAACTATTTTGTTAGCATGATGCCCATTTTACAGATGAGAAAACTAAGGGATAGAGAGATGAAGGGACTTGATTCAAACATATAGCAAGTGACTGGTAATAGAAATTCCAAGCCTCATCTGTCTGATAATTTGGTGTGAAAGGAAAAAGATATGCCAGGTCAAATCCATGGCTCCGGGTGAGATTAATACCTATTTCCCATTCTGTAGGTATATGGATTATAGAGAAGAAGGAAGGAGCAGAAAGAAAATGAATATGGTCTGTAGAAGGATTAAGAACAAGAATGTGAGTCATTTCATCTCTCTCCAAAAAAATTGCTGACAGAGAAAACAGGCACTTGGGAACTTGAGTTCACATCTGGGCTCTGCCCACCTGAGAACTTGTGGGACTTTGGACCAAGTTATTTTAAGTCACTGAGGCTCAGCTTCCTCTCTTGGAGTGAGGGAGCAGGGATGCCCGCCTCCCAAGGATAAAATGCACAGGCTCAAGGCAAGTCAAGCACAGTGCTTGGTATATCAGAGGCTCCTGGAAGAGTCAGTTTCCTTCCTTTCTCTAAGTGTCCTCCATCTAGAAATTCAAAAGTTCGATCTTAGGAAAATCATATCTACTAATAGTAAGTAAGAGTGAAATTTGCTGAACACTTACTGTATACCAAGCCCAATTCTAAGCACCTTCCATGTACAAGTTTACTCAGCGTTCACACCACCTTATGAGAGGTACTTATGCCATTTTCGCTTTGTATGTGAGGAAGCTAAAGCCCAGGGGAGTCACCTAGCTTGCCCAAGGTCACAGAGCTCATTAGGGGCAGAGGTGGATTCACACTTAGGTAACCTGGCTGCTAAAATTGGGTTCTGACCATCTCAATAATCTAGATCCCAGGTCCAACCGTGAATATTAGGGGAGACCCATGTTAATATATTGACTCATAAACTTAACTTTGGCTGCTGTAGCAATTCTGAACTGGGCAAAATGCAAGGACTCTTTTTTGAGAGTTGAGTAGGTAGCAGGAAGTGGAGGCTGCAGAAGTGAGGGAAAAAAAGACTCTTGAGCATAACCAGAAAACTCAATCCAAATCTAATATTTAGAACAAAAGAAAGCTGAGGCACTGGATGGGATTCAGGTAAACCCCTTTCTCCTTCTTAGCAGGAATTCCCAATCACTAAGGGAATGGGTGGGAGGAGGGCAGGACTTCTGGGGTCCACTTCTCACTTAACTAACAGTTTGGGAGAAACTTTAACAAGATTAACTGCTGCTCAGGGCTTCTACTCCAGGGAGCAAATTGAGTGTATTGTTTTCTTTTCCTTTCTTTCAAACTGGGGGTGTGTGTGTTGGGGTAGGGGTGGTTGGAGATGAGGGGCAGGGCTCTGTATCCTGCCTGATGTGCTCCAAAAGCAAAGAGAAATGGCAGAAAGAAGCCCACGCCCCCAACTTGAAAGGGAGCCCCACTTGCCACTAATGAAGGCTGAAGGCTGTACTTGGGTGGTGGGGTGAGAGGTGATAGTGTTTATGGAACACCACGTCTCAGGGGCAAGGCCTGCAAGTGGAGATGCCAGGTATTAAACCCTAGTTCCTGCCACCCAGGAGCAGAGTCATCCAACACACACCCTCCCCTCTCTGTGTCTCTTTCTCACTATTTGGCCAAAAGGAGAACTGATTTGAGTAACCTCTGAGAACCCTGTTCACCGTTCACTCCTAAAGACCATCTATCCTTGGTGGGCTCTGGGGGAGAATCCTGCACCCTGGCACCTTCTAACTTTGGCTTTGTTTTTGCCTTCCTCTGCCTTACCCTTTTTATTTATTAATACATTTTTTTTCTCTTTCTCTTTCAGGAAAATAAAAGGCGTGTTTTCTGAGCTTCAGAAGCAAACTGGCTCCTTGTCTCCTTCCCCCTGTCTCTCTAGGAGCGCCTGTCTGAACTGGTGTCAGGGAAGTTTGAACTGGGGCAGAAATAGCATCCCCAGCGGATCTGGGAGCATAGCCTGCCTACCAGGAGCGGCAAGGCCTGTCTCTGCCAGACGACAGACCCGGTTAACAGCACCGTAAAATTAGACCTTTACGAAACCCAATTGAATCCTGCAGCAAAGAGTGATGTAAGGCAGCCTGGCCTGACAGCAAGGCAGCAGCCCTCTGCCTGAAATAGCAGCGCGGTCCCCGCTGAGCGATGACTGCTCTCTCAAGATAGGTGACCAGGGATTCCTAGGAAAGTGGCGACGCCCAACCAGAGAAAGCCAGCGGAGGTCACACAGCAAATCGGGCACCTGAGGTCGCAGAGGGAGGATGAGTTTTGGCACCAGATCCCTGCTGCCCACCTCAGTCCTGCCTCTCCCAGCCCAAAGTTACACGAAGGAGGGAGCTGAAAAAGTACTTCTGTAAAGAACCTCTGTTTGTTTGCTTTTTAATTGAAGGAGAAGCAGGTTCTTTTTAGTCCAACGGTCTGTACCGTGTGGAGGATACGCAGAATGAGTCTTTCTGGCGCAGAGCCAGGTGTTTACACACCGCGGAATCTGGCTCGGACTCAACTAGGGGAGGGAAAAAAATCCACCAGAATCCTCAGGAGAAAAGCTCCTGGCTTTCTGGTGCTACACGACAGCAGTGCCTTTTATTTATTTATTTATTTATTTTCTTTTTTAGAGGAATGTTATTTCCACACATAAAATGGACCAGGCATTTTATACAAGCAATAATAACCTAACGTCCCCCATCCAATTAAAGCATTTTACTGCAACAATCTTTGTGTGAGCGAGTCAATGAGGGCTCAAGAGAAGCTGTGAAGAGGGGCTCCTCGACTGGATTACAGACACTTATAAAGCACTCTCTTGTGGAATCCCAGGTGTTTTACACATCGATATGTACATGTATGTATATAACCCAGCCGCTACCTTTTCTTCGATGATACCTGCGTAACCCCGGGCTCTCCTCTCTGCAAAGGAAGCCTTCCAAATCACTGGTGAGACAGGTAAAGACTAGGAAAAGCCAGACCTACGCATTTGTTTTAATCACCTCCTAGAAGCGGGCTCTATGTTTTTCACATGTTTGGAAAAAGAAGAAAACACAACCCAGCCCTGAATTATCACCATCATCATTATTATTATGAATACCATCTCCTCTGCTCCACATTAGACCCTCGTCTGGCTGACTAGGGCTTGGGACTTAAAAGTGAATGAGCTCCGTTTTCCTCTCCCTCCCGGAGGGGAAAAAAAAGGAAAAATAGCATTCGATGACGTCACTCGTGTGTTGGGGTGGGGGAGTCACTCTATCGCTGTCTTTTGGTAGGTGGAAAGTGGGGGATTTGAGGGAGCATATTCTTGGTATAGCACCAGAGTTTGGGTCACCCGAAGGGACTTCACGTAAATAGGATAGTCAGCGCATCATTTGCGAAAGTCCAAGCCAAAGAAAGATAGAAAGAAGCAGAACTTCCCGAAAAGCTTAGGGCTCTCCCTTCTAAGAAAGTGTATGTTTTAAGGGGGTGGGATCGCGAACCCGCCTCCACACGTTTCCTGGCTACAGCGAAGGGGGAACCCCTACTCTCACTTTAAAACGTCCAAGGACACGGCAAGATTGTTTGTTCAGGCAGGGAATCTCCCAGACAGAGGAGGTAAAACTTTCCTCCTCTCCTTCAGACCTCTCCCCCTTCTCCGATTCCCAGTTAAAGGCATTTCCACAAATTCATTTGGAGGGGGAAAAATGGATGTTGGAGGATTTCTAGGGTTTGCAACCCTCGCAAAGTGTCCGGTTTCACTACGGGCTTTGCGAAGGGGAGAGAGAGGGAGGGTGAGGAGGGAGAACTCAAATTCATTACGGGCTCATAAAAGTCCCAAACGAGAAAAGCGCCCCGTTTCGCAGCTAAGTCTGGGGAAAGCTGGAGGGCGAGCACTGGGAAGATTTCGCCCCAGCCTCAAGAGAGGGGCAATGGGCTTTAAAAGCCAGGACATCGGGGGGCAATGTGTGTGGCTGGGGGCCGGGGCAGGGGTGAATCCCAGAGGCAAGCTTCAAGCAGAGAGCAACTTTGGGGCACTTGGAGGACTTCTAAGTTCTGGAGATCACGACAATCTTATCTTCGCCGGCTTTCAGAGAAATGGGGCCCAATGAAGCGGGGGAAGAGAGTTACCCCATTAAAACGTCAAAGAAAACAAAGGTCTCCTAGCCTCCTTTCACAAGCATCCCGATTGGGCCATTTTACCCCTTATCCCAACCAGAGACAGAGTGCGTCTGTCAGAGTGCGTCCCGAGCATGGGCTACATGCATTAAGCTCCCCGGGAACCAGCCCTCATTGACCAAGGGTCTCAGGACCACCGAGAGTGCTCCTCACTCTCCTCCCGGAGGCCAGGTAGCGAAGTCTCCCGAGTGCGCCCATTCCGCCGATGGGGCATAGTGAGGCTCTCAGCTCGGGTGTCTCCGCGCCGCTTGCGGGGCGGCTCCCACACAGATAGACCCGTAAGCCCCCGACCCGCCATCCACCCGCGCCCGGGCTCCCGCGCGCCTCTGGGGCCTCCGGGACGGTGCAGCGCCCGCCGGGGCACCCTCGCCTACCTGTGATCACCGCCGGAGACCTCTGGCCCCCCTCCGCTCGCAGCCACACTTGCAGCGTGAACGCGTCCCGGGGCAGCTCGAGGTCGGCCCGGAGGCGCAGCTGCTCGCCTCGCCCGCTGAAATAGAGCGCCCGGCTCGGCGGGCTCGGCTCCTCGGCGGCGCCCCTCGCCTCCCGCTGCTGCCGCCGCCGGGGGACGCGCACGGCTTCCCAGGCACCGCCCGGCGGCGGCGGCGGCGGCGGCGGCGGCGAGGCGCGGCGGCCGCGGGCCGCCCGGGTGGCGCAGGTGGCCGGGCCAGCGGCGGAGCGCGGGGGGCGGCCGGCCCGCGGGTCTCTCCGGGCCCGGCGGGGGCGCTCGGCCAGCCCGCAGCCCAGCGCGGCGCTCAGCAGCCCCAGGCGCAGCACCCAACTCCAGAGCCGCATGTCCGACGGTCCCCCCCGCCCCCCCTTCGCCCCTGCACCGCCGCCCGGAGCTGCCAGCTTTGGGAGCCTCGGCGCCTCGACTTTCTTCGCTTCTTCTCCCTTCTTGGGCGAGCCCCCCCTTCCACTTGCTTTTTTCTTTTCTTTCTCGCTTTCCTCCTCAAGGTGTGTGCTCCACTCCCCCCACCTTTGAAAAATACAGTCCAACTCCTCCTGGTTGGCAATTAATTTCTCCCCTCGCTCCTTTATCTGCCTTATTTCCCCCTCTAACAGCTGGTTGCCTTCCTCCTTGTTTTATTTCATTTTATTTTATATGATTTCTCGCTCTAAAAAAAAAAAAAAGCTCCCCTAAGACACTGATCTGCTGAATTCCCTCCCCCCAAAAGATGCTCTAATTTATTTATTTTTTGCGTCCTTTATAACACAAGCCACAGCCCCCTTCTCCCCCCAGTCCCCCCTCCCCTCCCTCCTTCTTCACAAAATGAAAGGAAAGAGGGGGAAAAAAATCCCTCAGAAGATGAGTAAACAAGCGTATGCTAATCTGCTCCCAAGCGCTCCACCTTCCCAATTGAATGAGTCCCTGTTAAAACTGCGGGGATCATGACTAATCAATCAGTTTGGAGAGGCCGAGCTACCCAGCCTTCCTCCACTTTGCCGTATGCCTCTTTTCCTTCGCTGCCGCTTCTCCACCCCCTCCTTTTTTTTTTTTTTTTTTTTTTAAGAAGACAATCTTAAAGTAACAATTTAATGAAATTCTGTACACACCCCCTTATGGTCCTCCCAGCTCTCCCCATTCCTGCTCAAAACGCACATTCCTGTTTTTGTTTTGTTTTGCTTGCTTTTTTCCCCCTTCCTCCCACCCCTCTTATATTTTTCTTCCTCCTGGCCAGAGAAAAATCTATCTCTTTTTCTCAGGATACCCTTTGCACTTTGCTGGTAAACCTCATCCTTTTCTATACCACATAAAGAGTCTTGAAACTTGATTCCCATATTTTTAAAAAATGTTCTCTTTCTCATCTCTTTTCTTCTCTCTCTTCCTCTCTCCTCTCTTTCCCCTTCTTTCCTCTCTCTTTCTTTTTTCTCACTCTCCTCTTTCTCTCTCACTCTATTCTCTCCCCTTCACCTCCTCCCTCACTTTCCCTCTCTCTTCCTCTTTTTCTCCTCTTTTTCCTTTTCTCTTGACTTCCCTGGCCTTTTTTCCTTTCTCCTTTCCCTTCTCAGAACTTCCTTAAAGTTATGCAATGATGAGCCATTCCCCCTCTTCCCTGGGTCCCCACTGCTTCAGCTAACCCGAATGTTGTTTCTCAACAGCCTCATGGAATGAGAAGAAAACAGAAGAAAGGCATTCCCCAGGGCATTTGCCATTCAAAAGCTGTAGACCAGTGGCATAAGTGGGTTTCTGAATTCCCCAAATACTCTTAAAAATATTCTATTAGTTGTTACAAATTATGTTAATTTTTTATGAAAAAATGAGAGCAAAATATTCATGTGCCTAATTTTGTCAACCTAAGCAATTCAGATCCTGCGATACTGTTTGACTCACAGGTAAGGATCTGATCATTTGCTGCTTTGTAGATCTGTTTTGAACTGGGACATATATGTAATATTTTTAAAATTCTTTTTCCCCCTCTTTATGGAACTCAAAAGCTCCCCCTTATGGCAAAACAGTTCTTCTTCTTCTTTTTTTAATAAGTCAAAATGCGTTAGCTAGCGCTGGTAGATTATAAATTATTAGTTACCGATCTGTTTAAAAAATGTAGTGACAAAAACATACTGTGTGAAGTTTGTGCCTGGCTAGCATGATGGAAGCCTGAGATTAAATTAGCTCCACCAAATTATGATTTTTTTGCCCCATGTACTTCTGTCCTCAGGACTGCTCAAGATCCTTCCTGAGAGCTGGGAACATTGCTGCATGCTCCAGGGAGAGAGAAAAACCAGTGGAGAATATGTATTGGTGAAAGTCTGAAGATTTGTAGGATGAGCAAATGACTCAGATATCCCCTTTATATGAAAACCAGAAGGTAGTCTATGCAAGGATTATGGCACCGTTCTGAAAACAGGATATCCCAGATTCAGATCTTCCTGGTTTACAAAGAACTTGCCATTAAGTCTTAGGCTAAGAACGTTTGAACTCAGTTTCTCTAGGTATAAAATGAAAATGGCACTATATCCTAAATGTGCTTCCAGAGACTGGCTGGGAGAAAAAAATCTTGAGTGAACAATGAGATGGGTAAAGAATTTCCCTAAGAAAAATTTTGACTTTCTGCAACTTCAAATCATCTATAAAAGCCATGGGGTTGCCTTTCAATGAAAAGAGAGTTATATTGAATGACATAAATCATATCATTTAAAATCCCTCTCCCTCCCCAATACAGGTTGGACCATGACTACTGACGTACCTCACTTGGGGCAATTAGATGCTTGGAAACTGTATAGCTTGCAGGGTGTGGGAGAGAAACATTGTATACAGTAGATTTGAATGTGCCTAGGCATTTGGGATTTTATCAATTCTCAGACCAGGAGTGGGAACATGAGGCTTTTAGTTCTGGTTCCTTATTCCCTCCAACTTATATCAGTGTTCCGCCCTGGTGTGAGTAAATTCACTTCTCTGCTGTTCTACTTTATGACCTCTACAATGGGAATATCTACTTTTCAAAGTTATTTTGAGGATAAAATATGCTCTGGGGTATAATATTTTGTACACTCTAAAGATAATATATGTTCTACTGTTGTCATCAAGGACAAAGTACTGCTTAAGTTTTAAGACAAAAGATTGACGAGGCCAAGTGATTTTCTCTGTTGTGCCAGGCAGGAAAAGGAAAGGACAGAGAAGGTCATTTCTCATAGTTCCTTGAGTTCCTTGAACTCGGTCCCTGAATGTGTTGGGAGCATTTGGCAAAGCCTTTCACTTTGAACATACATTTACTATTTTGTCCCACCTGTCTTGAAGGCCACCTCATTCTTTATGTGTACATACATTATGTATTTGCTTGTTTTTAACTGAGAGAATGAAATTAGATGACTTGACTTATGACTCACCCTAGTCATTGATCTGTGCATGGCCTCCTTATTTATTTAATATGTAATATAATAACATATCATATGCTACAATCTTTTTTCTTTACCACTTGATTTTTGATGCCCATGCCCCCTCTCTTTTCATCATTTATAGGGGAAGAACAATCATTTGAGGGCAGGTGATCTCCTGCCCTGTGTGAGAACTTTATCTCATCTCATTCTTATTGAAAGTGGAAAAAACAGGAATTGAAGATTCCTAAGGTCACTTCCAGATCTGAACTATATTAGAGCCCCCTGTTTGGGGGGTATGGCCAACAATTCCCACTTAGTCATCCTGTATTCAGTAAGTTTCCTCCCCCACCCCCACTCCCCAGGCAATCCGGGGATTTTTGTCCTAAAAACTACTTACTTTGACTTTGATCCTTTACTCTTAGGATATACTTCTTCAACATTTATTTCATTTGTTAGCAACTAAAAGCAAAGTATTTTTCCAAGAAGGGTGTAAGATTCTACTGGAAGTTAGGAGAGCAGCAGAACAGTAGAGCCCTAATGAGGGGGGAGGATTTGAATGGTTGAGGGTGGTTCACAGTACACGTTTCAGAGTCACCCTGACCTGGGTTCCTGTGACCCTCAACAAGCTGCTTAATTACTCGGAGTCTCAGTGACCATAAGGAGTTGCCATGAGGATTAGATTAGTGTCCTGCATGACATAGTAGGTGCTCAACAAACAAGGACCCCTTTTTCCTTTCCAGGGATCTAAGTTTTATGGCCTTCTGGGCTGTTTTGTCAGCTTTCCTCTGGAGCCAGAGTCTTATCTACTTCCTACTCCAAGCCAGACGGATTATTCTCATTTTAGAATTCCCAAGGCAAGCATTGTCTGTCTCAGAGTCTGGAACTTGATGAGATAGGCTCTTCCATTGTTCTTGGTCCCCTGTTTATGTCTTTCCTGGAAGGTTAGAACCCTTCAAGGGTGAGGATCTTCAAGGCCCAGTGCTGTCACCTGCTCAGGGAACTTCCATTAAGTACACCCCTCCCCCATCCACTTGAAGGGCTCCCTCCTCTGGGCTGTCACAGAATTTCCTCTGAATTTCTAAGAGCACTTCCCCAAAGCAAACTATCAAACTTAATTACGCATCCGCTTGTCTCTTTTCATTTGAGTTGGAAACTGTTACTTTCACATTTGTTCTTCCCAGACTGCCTCGCTGAGCACTATGCACATAGCTGTTTGTCCACACAAGGGTGGAATACATATGTATTTTCTTAGTTTCTCTTGAGGTGCTAATGACAGTGCTGTGAACATGTTAGGTTCTTAATAAATATATAATTTATATTTTCTTTGCTTTTGTCTGCCTCGCTTTCTCAGATGATGTATCTGTGGATACCCTGACAGAGTTCACTGTTCAAGGAAGGTCACTAGAAAGAATGTGGACTTTGGAGTTGAACGAATTGGGCTCAAATTTTAAATTCTATCTTTGCTAAATTAACTTCTCTTTTCTCTCTCTCTTTTTTTTCTTTTCCTGGCTAGAGTGCAGTGGCATCATCAGAGCTCACTGCAACCTTAAATTCAGCCTCCTGAATAGCTGAGATTACAGACTTGAACCACCACACCTGACTAAGTTTTCTAATTTTTCTAGAGATGAGGGCTTGCTATGTTGCCCAGGCTGGTCTTGAACTCCTAGGCTCAAGTGACCCTCCTGCCTTGGCCTCTCAGAGTGCTAGGATTACAAACAGGTATGAACCTCCAAACCCATCCTGTTTGCTCAATATCAATTCCAATAACAGGTTATGTTTATTGAGTATGCACTATTGAAGTACTTTTTTGTTGGAATAGCTCATCTCATTCTTATAACAAGCTTACAGCAGAGATCCAATGATCATCCCATTTTATAGGCAGGAAAAAAATGAATTGGAGAGACTAGGTAAATAGTAGAGAACTCAGCCAGTCTGGATCTGGCACGTTGTGCATTAACTTCAGGGGCTAGGGAAAATCACTTAACCTTTTGAATCTCACTTTTTATTTTTATAGATTTCATGAGGTTATCAAGAAGATGAAATGAGACTTGGATATCACATGGCAGAGACACAAGTACGTGAGCATGTATCAGTGGTGCTGACAAACGTTAGCTGCTTTCTTCCCTCCCCAGCAGTAGTTTGTGTGCATTAAGTATATATACTGGAACCGACAATTATGACGATCATGCTACCAGTCATAATGACTCTCCCGTACTGGGCACTCATGATGTGTTAGGCATCAAGTTTTAAACTCTTCTCTTCGCAAGATGAGGAGTTAAGTGTGAACTCAATTTATCTGATTTGCTCAGCAGTTTTCTACCTGTCTTTCTATCTTAAATAAAAGATATTTTAATATTTCTATATTACAAATAAATTAATTCACAGTTCAGAGTAGTTTTAAGCATCTCCAAGATCCTCTGAAACAAAAATTAATTATGTGATTTAGTAATTGCTGTTTTGATTTCAGAGCCACAAATAGAGAGCTAGTGATCATATTGTTTGTTTGAGGTAAAGGTAGGGGGCTTGGGATAGGGGACCACTGTGACTGGGGTAGAGATAGCAGGTTATGACGTCTTCCTCTGCATTTTTGGAATCTTTTGTGTTTAGCAATGGGTAGCTCTAGGAATCAGCTGGGGCCCCTTCTTAGTCTTCCTACAGGCTTAATACTGGAAAGCTAAAACAATAACGTCTAAGTTACAACTCTGGTTTTTGACTCATGCCAAAGAGATGTGTTTGTTCATCTCAGGTACCCATAGTGCTTGTTTAGCTTAGCGTTTTAGTTGAAAATGAAGACCAATGACTGACACTGCATGCTTTTAAAAAATTTGTAGGAAATCATATTTATAGATTTAATCCTTTTACATTTTACTCTCTTTAGTAATAATAATAGTTGAGTATGTTATTATGCCACACACTATTCTGATAGTTGTGTATATTTCCTTTAATCCTCATAACTATAATCTGTAGTTTTTCTTATTATTCCTATTTTTCAGATTTAAAAAAAGCAAAGCTTAAAATAATGAGATTAAGGAAAAAAAAAAAACCATTGGTTGGACTTTATGACACATGTGAACTCAGGTCTATCTCACTCCAAAGTCCACATCCCTAGCTACTTCGTTGGCCTGCTTCTAATCCACTTTTAATCTTCCTATTGTTTTAAATCGAAATCAAGAAAGTATCTTCAAAATCTCCTGGAAGAGGAGGCTTTGGGAGAAATCAAAGATGGGCAATGGTGGGCGTTCTGTTTATTTGGTACATTTCTCTGCGTTTTGCATCTTGTGGTTTATTTGCCAAGAGGCCTTGAGTCACATAATGGACAAATGCTTTCAATGCTTTTTCCCCCCCAGAAATTGTAGAATTTGTGTCTAATTGCCACTTTTTATATCAACCGAGATTGAAGGCATGCAATTAATTGTTTTTCAGTCATGATCTTTCCATGGGGAAGTAATTCAAGAGTGCTTCACAATAAACTCAATCTACAGCAATTAAGAATAATATGACTTATGGAGAACTTCTGTATGCCATGCATGGACCTAACCTGTATTCTCATAGCAAAATGCAAATAGGTGGGTTTTGCTTTGTCTATTTGAAAATACGAGTAATCTCAGGTTCAGAAAGGGGGAGCAACTTATCCCAGATATCCTAGATTACCGAGCTAGAAGATGTGTAACCTGTGTACTTCTACTTCAACCCGGTGCAAATGGCACTATCTCTCTAGCACTGTTCTTGACTCCACATTAAAAAAAAATCATTCCCAGAGGATTACTTAACTTTTTTGCTTCTCTCCTATATTGTTGAATTCATGTCTCTGTCTTCTTTTCTATGCATTACATGACACCTCCTCCCCCATGGGGTTTGCCCTCTGTGTTTTATGCCAAATAGGAGCTCAGGGAACATTTGATGAACTCCGTGGAACTTCCATAACCCTTAGCTATGTGTGACTTCCGGAATAATGACATGCTTCTGCCATCTCAACTTAGCTTGGGTTCTTCAAATTCTTAAAACACAGTTGAAAAAAGCCCTGGCTCTTTCAGGAAGTCTTTCTTATACCCATACCAATTAGAATTAATCTCCCCTTCTTCTGAAATGCTCTAATTTCTAATTCCCAAGCCATACAGCCAGCACTGTCATGTATAGCCTTAAGTTACTACTTACCTTCTTGCCCTGTGGACATAACCCTAGCCAGATGGCATATGGGAATGATGTTAGCCTGTGACACACCAGCCCATTAAAGTTTTGTTTTCCTTTTCTGTTTTAACAGACTGTCTTAAAACCTGTTAAGTCTAGACTCTCTCATTACTAATAGAGATCCAGAGAAGGGAAACTGGGTTGGGGAAGGGATCCACAGAAGCATATTGCGTTGGGAACCAGAAAACCAGGGAATTCTCACTTTGGGATGGTTTCAATGTATGATTTTGGAAACCCAAAGTAAGAATTTCCTGGTTTTCTGGTTCCCAACCCAATATCCTTCCTACTAAAATGCCACCTCCTTATTGTGAATAATGATAATTCATTTCTTCAGTCCACAGTTATCAATTATATGCCCATTACTGTGCTAAGATGACTCACTGTCAAGCATTATTTTCCACTCTTAAATTATTATTATTGTTACTAATAGTTGGCATTTATTACTTGCTTTTATAGGATGAATATTAATATGTCATATTATTTAATCTTTGTACCAACCCCAAGAAGCAGGTAATCTCCATTTTACAAAGGAGAAAAATAGCTTTACATCATTGAATGAGTTTGTGAAAACTGAACCTCAGGTGTGATCAGCTCCAAGCCTATATTCCCATAACATAAACCATAGCAATAGAAAGTTTGAAAGTTCCTTGAAGATAACTGGAGATTTACTTTGCAGTGCCCCAAGCCAGTCCTTCAACTCACTGACATGGAGAACTAAGAGTTGCCAGCCCCTCCACAGAAGAGGTCAATGGGCCAGAAGATTGAAAGGGACATTAAGAAAGGACTTAATCCTGGGACAATACAGACCCTGCACCGACTTGGATCTGATATAAAAGCACTAATTTAAAACAATAGTAATAACCCTAGACAATGGATCTAGTATATGGGTGGCACACTGTGTCTCTCAGACGAAAGGGACTTTTAAACTTAGTATGCAGTGCGTGTTGCAAAATGGCCAGCTCACACATGGATCTGCTTCTGGCAGTGTTCATTGAGGGCCACGGGATAGACCAGACTGACTAACAGGCTCTAATAGGAGGAGGCAGCCCCTCTTCTTACCTTGGCCACTAGATTCCTGTGCTGCCTTATGCAAGTCTTTAATCTTCCCCTTTGAGAATCCTTCTAGAATGTTAGAGGTAGAAAACTACTTAGCTCCTTGTCAGATATCAGCAGATAAGCTCTCATGTAGCTGCACCCCAAGACCCTTGTCCTTTCTGTTTTATTGGGCCAAAGTTCTTTTTGATTGCTTGGTGTCCATGACCTAAAAGATGTTATGTGACTCTGAACATCACCCCATGGTTTTACACAATTTCATATCTTATTTTACAGAGTCAATAATCATCATTCTGATTCCAATGGGAATACAGGTTAAGTCCCCTGCTTGACGTGCCTCCAGGAATCCTTCCCATGCAGTTCTTTCCTGCTTCTCATCAGCATTGTAGATTCCTTTTATATAGCTGTTTAACGTGGTTCACAATGGCAAGCTAGCTAGCGAAGTCAAATGGGCTCTCAGGCTAGACGTAGTTCTCAGGGTAACAGACTCACTCAGCCGGTCAGGCTTAAGCCTACTACATCATCTCAACACTTTTCTCAAACTATTTAGCCCACTCCCGTATATATGTTCTTAAAGGAAAGGTTAATGAATTTTCATGTCCTACATCAGAGTATTCACCAGTTGGAAAGGAGGGAGCCAGGAGTGTTAGCTCAGAAAGGTAAGTGGAAAAACTGGTGGGTGGTTGTTATCAGCCAAGGTCACTCACTATCTTCCTGCAAAACCAATTAACAGAGAAGCAGTGCTGGGAGAAATGACAATGCCCACACTGGGTTGGAATACTGGTTGTTTGACCATGTGCAGGAAATTTACCCTGTCTGTGTCTTGCTCAGTTCACTCACTGGTAAAAAGAGGGCAGTGATAACAAAATCTATTGTCTAGGATTTCTGTGAGGATTAGATGAGTCACCATCATGAAGTATTTGGGGTTTGTCTGGCACAGAGTAAATGTTCTAGTAATGTGAGATATTTTCATCCTAATAGTCTTTCTACTAAGCTTTTCTCACTCTTTAGAAGCATCTTTAGATAAAAATGAATGTAACATTCTTTTATTCATTTAAGAAATATTTATTGTCATCCACTGGGTACTTGGCACTAGGCTAAGTGCTGAGGATTCGGTTGTGACCCATGTCTTCAGGAATGTACTTGTCTGCCTGCTGATGATACTACTGAACGTGTATTGAGGATTCCTAAGCAGTGGGACCTGCTTTAGCTTATTCAGTCCTCACAACCAAGTCCTGAGTTCATATCCTTCCTTCGCAGAGGAGAAAACTGATCCAGAGAGGACAAGCAATGTATCCACCTTGCTAAAATATGATAGAACCACAGTTCAAACTCAGGAAGTTTGGGCCCTGAACCCAGCCCTTAACCACTCTGCCCTATATGACGATGGTCTGGAAAGTAACCAGCCATGTGATATGAAAAATATGTGTTGGGCAGCGCCTGTGGCTCATCGAGTAGGGCGCCAGCCCCATGTACAGAAGTTGGCGGGTTCAAACCTGGCCTCAGCCAAAGTGCAAAACAGAAAAATAGGCAGGCATTGTGGCAGGTGCCTGTAGTCCCAGCTACTCGGGAGGCTGAGGCAAGAGAATTGCCTAAGCCCAGGAGGTGGAGGTTGCTGTGAGCTGTGTGACGCCATGGCAATCTACTGAGGGCAATAAAGTGAGACTCTATCTCTACAAAAAAAAAAAAAAAAGTGTTAACAATGGTTGGCTACTTTTTGGACAGCCCCCATATTTCACTGGAAAAGAGAAAATTAAATAACAACCACCACCACAAACCAAGAGTAACAGAAATGAGGGTTGGGATGGTGCACATTGGGTGACCTGTGGGGAAGAGATTGAGAGAGCCCAGGGCATGCAAAGAAAAAGAAGCAGAGGGGCCCAGGTGCTGTGGCTCACACCTGCAATCCTAGCACTCTGAGAGGCTGAGGTGTTGCCTGAGCTTATGAGTTCAAGACCATCCTGAGCAAGAGCAAGACTTTGTCTCTAAAAATAACCGGGAGTTGTGATGGGTACCTGTAGTCCCAGCTACTTGGGAGCCTGAAGGAAGAGAATCACTTGAGCCCAAGAGTATGAGTTTCCTATGAGCTATGATGTCATGGCACTCTACTGTGGGTGACAAAGTGAGACTCTTTGTCTCAAAAAAAGAAAAAATAAGAAGAAGCAGAGGGAACTATCACTATGTTGATATTGTTTGTCTTTTATTTTCAAAGTCAAAGTGTATTTGTGCATAGGAGAGTCCTCAAAGAAGTAGGAGTAGATCCTCTGTTTGGTCCTGCCATCCCATTACTAGGGATGAGAAAAAGAGAGAAAGAGAAGTCATTTTTTCATAAGGACATTTGCACCCAATTGTCTACAGCTGCCCAATTTATAATCACAGAGATGTGCAAAGGACTCGAATGCCCTTCAACCAATGAATGAATCAATGCTGTGGTATATGTATGCCATGCAATACTGTTCATCCATAAAAAGGATGGAGATTTTGTATTTTTTGCTAAAACTTGGATGGATTTATAGAATACTCTCCTAAGTAAAGTATCACAAGAATGGAAAATCAAGCATAATGTGTCCTCAATGCTAAGTTGAAACTTGTATGTTAACAACAACATGCATACGTGAGAGAAAAGCTCAATTAAGTTCAAGAAGGGGAGGGAGAGGGTTCAGTGAGTTTGTTTCCTTTTTTTTTTTTAATTTTTTTAATTTTTATTTTTTTTGGTAAGACAGAATTTATTCACAGAAAAGAATACAGAAAACACTAAGGCTCCTGGTAGAGGGAGAGAATTCTAGTGGGGACCGTTTCTCTCCCAGTCTTTCCCTATCTCCTCCTTCAGGCCTTTAGTCTCAGGGTATATATAGGTGTATGGGTTCCTTGGCCAGGAAATGAATGAATACAGTCCCTTCTGCCAGGGGCAAGGTGAATGAATGTACCAATCAATGGATACAGTCCATTCATGGAATTGAGGCCTAGGACTTTCACAAGAAATTGACCTAGGCATAGGAGATGGGGGTTCCACATTTAGTCCTAAGTGTGAAGTGAAGGAGACACCAAGCCACAGGTGTCTCCTCAGCAGTTGTCCAGCCTTTTTGGCAATTGGAGCCTCTGGTGGAGGTTGGAGGTCCCCCTCCTTGCCTGTCATCCAGCCCGCTGGCTCTTCACCTGGCTGCCACACCGCCGACACTGCCAAGGAGGAGGCGGAAGGTCCGCCAGCCCCGCTGAGCTGGCGAGGGCGCCAATTGTTCTGCATCAATTCTCCCTCTCTGAGTAGAAACTCCAACTGCTGTTAGGGAAAAGGGGCGAAGACTTGATCTAACTGCTTCTTGCTGAATCGGCGATGATAGAAGGGGGCAGTTGGGGTTTCTCCAGAGGAGAGTGATACAGGGGTTCATGGACTGGAACCATCTTTATTGTGTGTGGCTTGATGACATTTCTGGAAAACATAAATCTGATTAGTGTAATCAGTAATAGGCAAAGGTAGAACAGCATCAGGTCAGAAGCACTTATTCAGTGATGCTAAAAGAAAAC